>JABUQX010117384.1:27500-30000 GCA_015478945.1 Trachelipus rathkii | reverse complement strand
TAACAAACAGACAAACCATTGCAAAGAACGTCCCATGGAGAGCTCAAGTTGTCTTACTATACCATTTATAGAACCTGTATTAACCATTGTTCCATCACAACCGACAGCTTTCAACTTAGAAAGATCAACATTTTCTCTAAAAAAGTTAATATGCTTGTTTTGATATTATGAGAGCTGCCAGATATAGGAGTGACATGACCAAGATTTGCGAAGTTGAAGGAGAATCTTGACTTATAATTGTGTTTTTCGTTTCACATGGTTTATGTTCAGTATCTTCATATTCATCAGAAGAACTTTAAGAATTGAAAATGTGTCCCATAACAAGGAGAAAGTCTATTGGCTGTTTTTTTCTTCACTTTCTTGCATTTAAACGTTTTAACTTCTCTCTGCTGCCTTTTCTTTGCTTTGCAACCTTTTTTCAAGTATTTTGCTTGCTTTGATGTCGATATTTCCAATTACAATTCTTCGAAATATCCTTTGATCCGTTAAAAAAACTCTTTCAGCTACAGGCACTTTAAATTTTGAAAGCACAGATTAAAAAGTCCTTCCATTTACATAATAAAATATCAAACAGATTTTTCTCCGCTGATTCCCTAAATGATACAACTTTTTTTGAAGAATTTAGTTTACCTTCTCATTTCAAAGGTTTCTTAATATTACGGTATTTTTTATGATTTTCTCTTATCTTATGTAATATTTCTTGGTCCCTTACAATAGAAATTGAACTTTTTTCCCGCGAGCGTTTGAGATATTTTATTAATGGCGAACACACATCAGCCAAACAAGGTTCCTGTTTGTTTTCTCTTAAAAGTTCTTGTCGTATATATAAATAATATCTTATAACGTCCGCAAATATCAGTAGCATATTATCTTTAAATTTTTCAGGCTCACCAAACACTGGGCAAAAGCCGTCTGATCGCGTCCGAGGCATTTCTGTATGCCCTACGTAACACGAAGTGATAACTAAATGAAATGTAAAAATTGAACAAAAATTACAACAAGAAAAAATACGTGAACCACGTAACGCAAACTAAATGAAATACGCACTAATAATAGAAAGGCAACCAACTCCACAGTAGAAAGCATTCGTACTGACGCCAGCAAGAGAGAAAGCATCAGCCAGCGTCCATACGGTAAAAAGAAAAGAGAGAGAGAGAGAGAGAGAGAGAGAGAGAGAGAGAGAGAGAGAGAGAGAGAGAGAGAGAGAGAGAGAGAGAGAGAGAGAGAGAGAGAGAGAGAGAGAGAGAGAGAGAGAGAGAGAGAGAGAGAGAGAGAGAGAGAGAGAGAGAGAGAGAGAGAGAGAGAGAGCTCTATGCAGAAACATTACATAACGGGGTTGTGGGTGCTATGAGTCTCTCGATTCCCAGCGTCACGTTAAGTGTCAAACTTTTGATTTCAATGACAGTTTAATTTCAACCACTCATGGTTTCAAATCAGAGCTATTATAATTTATGAATCTGTTTTTGTTAGTTTTGTGACAAATTAGACGAAAAAGCTGAATATTAAAGTTATTTTGGCAGCCAAAAATTTAATTTGATTTAGCTGAGATTTCGTAATTTAAATAGGCTTTTAATATTTTAATTTTTTCACTCCACCCTAATATATATATATATATATATATATATATATATATATATATATATATATATATATATATATATTATATATATATATATATATATATATATATATATATATATATATATATATATATATATATATATATATATATATATATATATAGAGAGAGAGAGAGAGAGAGAGAGAGAGAAAATTGACTTCTCGCATTCTTCCAAAACTGCGTCGCCCTCGTAACACAAGAGGTGATTTGTTCTCACATGAATATTGTGTGAATATTGGAGACTCATATTACTCGTTGTGGTGCCTCCTTCTTTCCAGTCACATCTGTTTTGTGGAACTCCTTGCCCTCTTCTATTTTCCCTGCAATATTCAATCTTCCTCTATTTAAGTCCCGCGTCTGCACCCACCTGAGGGAATTGCGTTAGGCAAGGGACAGGGTGGGTTTACTTACCATTTATTTTAATTTTTGTTTTTCTTTTTGTAATTTTAATTTTTTATTTATTTATTTATTTATTTTTTGGCCCGCTCCTTCTGAAAAGGGCCCTGCCCGTGAGTGGAGGAAAAAGGAAAATTACAGCATTTACATCTACAAAGTATTGAAGCAGGTTCATCCTGATACAGGAGTCTCTTCAAAGGCAATGTCCATTATGAATTCTTTCGTTAATGACACCTTCGAGAGAATTGCTGATGAGGCTTCCCACTTAGCTCGCTACATGAGATCCACCATTACTTTCCCGGGAAATTCAAACTGCTGTCAGGCTCTTGCTTCCTGGAGAATTAGCAAAGCACACTGTCTCTGAGGGAACTAAAGCTGTTACCAAATACACTTCGTCCAAGTAAATGATTAAATAACTATACAGGCTCAAGTACTCATAAATACTTTTAGGAATGAAATAAAAACCTTATGAAATGTGAAATT
>JABUQX010117384.1:0-12500 GCA_015478945.1 Trachelipus rathkii | reverse complement strand
CTTACCTGACTTAATCCTAACCTGACCCTAACCTAACATAGCCCAAACCTAAGCAATTTATGCCAATAAAATTGTAAATTGTTGGAAATTCGGAAAATTTCCAACCGAACACCGTGTGTATGTGTCGTGTGTGTATGTATGTGTTTAGGTGTGAGTCGTGTGTAGTGGCGTAACGATCGTGTGTGTGTGTTGTGGTGTGGGTGTGCTGTGTGTGGGTGTGCTATTAAATTTCAGTTCAGTGTTACATTTATAGCGAATAAAACTTTGCCCTGATTCATACATTTAGAAATAAAGACCGAGTGATGCTGAATTTTATTGAAAAAAAAAAAAAAAAAGAAAAAAAAAAAAAAACTTTAAATTTATGTACGAAAATTGTAAAATTATTAAGAATTCTTATTGATTATAATAAAGAAATATAAAAAATTCTAGCAACAAATCCCAAGGTTTCTGTGTATGATTAAAGCCATATTAATATATATATATATATAATATAATATATATAATATATAATATATAATATATAATATATATTATAATATTATATATAATTATATATACAATATGATACTACTATTATATTATAACTATGATACTATATCATATAATATATATATCAATATATATATAATATATATTATATACTATATTATCTTATATTATTATTACATTAACAGCCAACCGCTCACGGGCAGGAGCCCTAATTTTAGAGGCGGGTGTGCTCCAAGTTTTTAAGTCTGAGGCAAGACGGAGTCAAGACAAGAAACAGCTCACACTCACACGCCCGGACCCGAGTAGACAACGCCCACCATCGTCCCGGTATCTCTCGTTTCTTCATTTTGGTCCCGTTGAGTGCTCTACCGCTGAAGCGGTACCGGACGTTATTTTAGGACATTGGCTTTGATTCCTTGAGTTTTCACACTTCTGAGAACTAGTTGACAAGTCGCGCACGCTCATAAGATTATTTAAGTCTTGGCAATACAAGCCTACACTGCGAACCGTAATATCCTATTTTCGCATCACTATCGATCTAGCGTGTATGTAGCTTATTCCAAACTTCGACTATTATTAGAATTTATCTGGAATGATTAAAGTTAATAACATTAGTTTGATCTATTAATTATAACATCCCTAAGCTAAAGCCTATTGTTAATACAAATACCGACATTACACTATAAATATATACTTATAATATGTGAGGTATATACTGTACTCACTAAAAAACTCAATATAGTCTATATAATATTGACCTACGATAAGCCTATCACTGAATGAATACTTTATTTAAAATAAGACGAATATATACCGGACTAGTACGATTTATTATATATAAATCGTAGAGTTTCGTGTTTTGATAGGAATAGGGATGTGATGAGTCCATACCTGAGAGCTTCTTTCCACAATATTTGCCTCGTGTTTAATAGATTTTTAAAGCTTGTGATATCTGTATTTAAGGGTTAAATACTTTGAATCCCAATTTTAATCCTTTTTTAATTTTTCTATAAGATATTAAATAAATGATATATACTATATATACTATATATTAATATAATATACTCTATTAGGTTGAGTAAGTAAGGTTTTTTCTGATCCAGAACATTGACAAGGCGTATTACACGACTAACAGTAGTAGATTACTTGATATGTCTAATGAAGCAATAGTAAGATTATCATATATATAAAAATTAGTGAGAATATATAATTAATATATAATATATCATATATTATATAATATATTATAAATATATATTAAAGATATAATTAATATATATATATATATAATATATATATATAATATATATATAATATAATATAATATATATTAATGTAATATATATATAATATAATATATATACTTAATATAATATACCTTAATATAATAATTATATTATATATATATATATACTATATATATATATATACATTAAGTAAATATATATATAACTATATAAATAATATATATAATATATATATTATTAATATATATATAACATTAGAAAGCTAGTAATTTGCAATCATGACCTTGCAATTGAAAAAGCGCACAGAGAACAATCATACAAAAAAAAATAATTTTATTATTTTTACTTTCATCCATAACAGGAATCGTTGATTGCATAAGCACACATCTTTAAGAATAGCAAATCGACGCACATAGGCTCATTTTACCCCGAAACAGGAATAAATATCAGCAAAAAATTAACAATTATTTTGTTATTACAGGTATGGATGATCTAAATCAAAAATTCAATTACAAATCAAAAGTTGTTATATTACTATAGAATTTAAAATTCGAAAACAAAAAAAAAAGTCACCGTATAATAAACAAACAAAAAAAAAAATATTAAATAATTATAATAAGTTATAAAATGTTGAAAATAAATTAATAAAGTTTAATAATATATTAAATAAAATAAATAAAACTTGAGAATTAAAACGTATTTAACCTTAAATCAGATAGTTACAACAATGCATATTAAAATTATCTATATAATCACACATGGCAAAAATTAATTATATTTATAGGTAAAGATTAAGACTCAATAAGGTAAATATACACTAATACCATACCATATCTTCATCACAACATTATTTGATTATATAATATATATTATAATTAAATATTAATATAATATAAATATATATTAATAATTAATTATAAAATTATGTTCATATTATATAATTAATCATAATAAATTCTAGAAAATGTCACTAGTATATAACTTTAACTAAGTCTCATAATAAACATATAAAGAATCAGATTATAAATACTAGGCTTTATAGATAGAGTGTTAAATTTGACTATTAATTGAAAGTATATTAAGTATTGAATACATAAGTTAACTATCAAAACTAGTTAATAGTTAAGATACATTAATTAATTTTTCACAAACTTCTTAGAATATAAATTTGACTAACTCATAATTATTTTTATTAATTCAGACACCTTATTTTGATTTATATGAGGGATGTTAAAGCTTTTTTATTATAGAAAAATTTTCTGTCGCGCCAATAAAGTCTGTGATTATTGAAGCCCTCTTGCTATCTTCTTCTAATGTGTTAATACACTTCTCCTATATCTTCTAAATGCACTTCACTACGGGTTGAGCAAGACTTGATTTGGAAAAGACTAATGAATAGTTTATTGTGGTCAGACGTACGGATGGTCTCTAGTAACCATGAAGATACTTCATTACACGAGTCTTATATGCTAATTTGACACCTTAATATCTTAATCTCTGTGCTGTCATTTTAACTTGATATCCTATTATATCTATCTCGATCTACCTCAACATGAAGCTGATTATTCACGAACACACAATAAACAATAAAAGAAAGAAATAATAAAAAGTAAAAAAAGATTTAAGCATATCATATATTATTATAAAATAAATCACCTAAAAAATGTGACCCTGGTAGGCACACACTATCTTCAAAGTCGGCGTATTTATTTGATCTATAAAAGACAATACTTATGATTTTTAATGAGAATGATGAGTGTCTTGCAATATTTTCACCTATACTACACCAATCGTAATCAATAAGAATAATAATCATGATATACATAAAATAAAATAAAAAATATAAAAATCTAAAATAAACAGAAAAATAAAAAAAAAAAAAAAAACATTATAAAAACTGAATTTAAATAATAAAATAGAATAACAATAAAATGAATGTAAATTAATATATAATAATGATATAATAATTCTAAAAAATAATTAAATTGTAATAATTAAAATTTAAATAATATAATTATTAAATAATTATAATTAAATAAATTAAATTATCTAATATAATTATATATGATCTTCTTTATAAACATGATAACTTTTCCAAGAATCTATATATCTTACTGATACATGATTAAATACCAAGAGTAATTGATTAAAGCTAATATATATCCGAGTAGGTAATAATATATATAATCGTACAAATATATATAGATTATAATCATCCAAATGTATATATTTCTTACTACTATCTTCTTATAATATAAATATATAATGCAACACACACTGATTGCTTATGTGTTTTAACACCGTGAGTTTGATTTTTTTTCTTTTTGTTTTTTTTATACATCAATATGATCCTAACAGCAATGTAAGACGCTACACCATAATCTTATAGACATCGCTTAAAAATCAAATCAGGCCGTGATAAATACTGATCATATTATCAAAAATATATAGACTGATTGATTTGATAGAACTCCCCGTCACGCTCTAAAATATTTATATTTTTTTTTTTAAACTAAAGAATAACCAAGGGTCAATACCCAACAACATAGATGCAGAATATCCGGATCTTCCGAGCGTTCACGGCGGCGAACGACAGGGTAGACCACTTCCCCCACTCCCCTGGTGAAGCTCCGAACCCCCGCTCTTGTATGGGCTTCGCGGTTCCTATCCGCCCCCCTCTACGCGTCCTATAGAAAGATCATCCCCCTCACTAGACCCGCCGTCCTTCAAAGCCCCTAATTTTATTTATTTTTTACTCTTTCAAAAGTAAATTCTAAAATATCTTTTTCTACATTTTGTAAGTTTATAAGAGTTTTTTACACGTATGAATTCTAAATATGTAATTACTTTTCGTGTAATTTCGATACGTTCCGCAAATAATCACTTATATTTGTGAAAAAAGACTACAACAAAAACTAATATTTTTATTTCTATATTTCCTTTTACATTTTGTAATAACGCTCTATTTATATGCTATTATCAAATACAATTAGTTTTTGCAGAAGCATATAATACTACTTTGAATATTCGATTTTTAATAATAGTATTATTGATATAATTATATTTTTTTTTAAATATATGAGAATCTTCAAACAATATTCTCGATACTTAATCATTCCACACACTGATAATCGAATACTCAATCTAGAAATCAATATTATTCTACGCAATATGGTTAAAAAATACACACAAAAAAATATAAATAAAATTCATGACTTAACGAGTCCATATTAATGAACCATAACCACCCATATGGACATATTCGATATAGTATACTTTATAATTATATAAATTTTATATTAATAAAATATGCACCTATAAAATACTTATCATTATCAAGTAAAAATATATAATTATATTACTATATTCCTTGTACTATAATAATTATAATTATTACTATGTCTCATTCATCTCTTTGCTATTATTCTTATCATATGTATATAATATAGATATATCTGAGTTAAAGTTCCTTTATACTATTAATATTATTAATCGTATTAATAATAATATAATATTACCTATAATCTAAGCTTTCCTTATTACTTAAAACTACGTTGATAATATTTTTAAAACATATAGCTTTTCAGATATATAAATTAGTAATTCTTATATCTTACTACATCTTCACTTAAATAATATATATAATAGTCCACCAAAAAAAGGTTTTATTTATTTTACACGTCACACCTATATTACTATTAATGAGGATTATCTTTATAAATAAATCAATATATATTAATATACTGATATATATCATATTATAATATTATAGTACGACGTAAAGATATATTTTCTCCCTTTTCATTCAATGAAATGAATCGTCCTAATATTCATCATAAAGGCTTTAAAATTGATATATCTCACAATTAATATTTTTACTCTTAGTTTTGAATTTATTTCGATATCAATAAAAAATATTTTAAAATATTGTCCAAATTGGTAATTATGGTTCCGCAGAGCTTTGATTTAATAGGACAATAAAAATAGTTTAAATATTTGTCCGACGATTGTATGCAAATCCTCGTCCATAATTAAGGACGATCAGCATTATCATCAGTAAGCGTCTTAACTTCTATATTATATTAATCCACAGTCAATAATATTAATAAAACATTAATATAAGTCATTAGTATCTCGAATTATATATATATATCTAATATTATTTTGTAGCCTGAATACCTATAATATATAATTATATATAAATATTAAGTTATTAATTAATATTATATATATCACTAACCACTTATAATATAAAAAATCAATACATAAATAGGTTACTACAATTATATCTATATATATAATATATTAAATTTATTTACATATAACCTAGAATTTAGTATATATATAATATACCCTTATATCAGATTATACACTCATCTAACTACCCTAACTTTATACCATGTTTATATATTGATTAATAAATATCATAAGTCTCCAACTTATATACTAACAGTAGATATAAGTATATCTTATACAACAACCTATGTACTAGAACTACAAGTATTAGAATAAATCCCTAGATATATATATATATATATATATATATATATAATATAATTCTACTTAGCTAAAAATAAAATCATTTATCTTATATATAGTAAAATATATTTATCTAACTTATAATATAATACAATAAAATATAATAACTAATATATATATATATATTTCTGAAAAAATAATACATATTAATCACTTAACTACTATTATTTATAATTATATTATTAAACTAAACCTTAATCAGCTTACTATTAACATAATATACTACCATATATATTAATTTCCGACCTTGATCACCTAGCCTAATATACAAATAGTAAGTAAATAAAACCACAGAAATATCGAGATATTGCACCTTACTTCTTAGATCCACTATATATATTTATTATGTCATTTATTTTTGTTACTTCCCACTCCAGGATATATAATCTCAAATATTTATATTACATTCTTATTATATAATTTATCTTAATGATATTGGATACTTCTATATTGACATGAGCCTAATTGCAAAAACTTTCTATTATATCAAATTTTATAGCGTTATAGCCATACTTTAATGTTCCGGAAAATTGACCACCACAAGCAACACAGTAGAGAAGTCATTGACCTTTGAAAGTGGTTATCGTTGGCATGCCTACATCATTGCCTCTCCTAATCAAACTTTTTGTCAGGAAATACAAAAACTGACAACACGAGTTGTGCTATGATGTTTTATCTAGAAAATTAGAGCTCAATTAGAGAGAGACTTACATTGAATAATAGTGACCATATTAATGTAGTGGCTCACGTTGCCACCCCACCTGATAAAACTTTACTTGTTTTAATTGAAAGAATTCGTGAGTATCACTCGAGATCCTAACATCTTTATAAATTGCCAATTATACTTGTTAATAAGATATACCACTCACCCAAAATTTAATACTCTATAAAAATGAATATGTATATATATTAATATTTATATATATTATATATTATATATATAATATATATAATAAAAATATATAATTTAAATATAAATATATATATATATAACTATATAATATAATATAAATATATATATATAATAATTTATAATTAATTTAATAAATATTATATTAATAATATTAATATATTTAATAATTAATATATAATATATATATAATTAATATATAATTTACATATATATATAATAAATATATAAATATATATATTATATATATTTACTTAATATAATATATATATTATATTTATATATATATATAATATATATATATAATATATATACTATATATAAAAAATATATATAAAATTAATATACAATATATATTATATTATATAAATACATAATATAATAAATATATATATATAATATAATATAACTATATATATATAATATAATATATATATAATATAATATCTTCATAAATTTCAAGATTCTCTAAATAATAAACTTAGAGAAAAGAGCTCGAAAATTAATATTTATCAATTAGCTCATGATCGCCATATATAATTATGTTCAATTTGAAATTTAATAAAATAGCGTGAGCTAACGTAATATTAACTATATAATTAAGTATATATTATATATATAATAAATATATATATATATAATATATAATATATAATATATTAATATAATAGATAAAATATATAATATATATATATAATATATAATATATATATATATATATATATATATATAATAATATATATATTAATATATATAATAATTAATATAATATAGATTAATATTTAATAATAATTGAGAATAATAATTATATTAATTTGTATATATTACGATATAAAATATATAATTTTTTAATAACTAGAAAGTATCGCCCAGACGAAAATATATAATATATATAAATGATAAATGAATTGAATAATAATGCAAATATATTATAATAAATGAGAATAATTAAAGTATTATTTATATATTATTAATAATTATTTTTATTACGATTAAAGTATAATTAATTTAATTATATTTATAATATATATATATATATATATATATATAGAAATTATATAAGATAGTATATCTCAGTTAATAAATTTAATCCCAAGACATAGAGTATTCATAAATTAATAGTATTAAGAATGTATAATAATAATAATAATAGAGTATAAAGATGATGGTATTATAAACTTATATAAATAATTAGTAATAACTATATTCAGTTCTATACTATTACGATAGTAGAGTAAGGTATATCAAAAATTAGTATTAAATGAGTATCTATATTATAGTATAAGCAATAATTAAATATTATATTAATTATTACTTACCCGTAACATTAGAGATAATATACTTATGAATACCAAGAAATACTTCTTATATTAAATATTGTAAATTCAAATCTATAAAAATAGTGTTTACTCCTATAATTATTAATACCCAATTTATATATAAATATAATAAATACATCATCCTTAAATATAACCTGAGTATAGTAATTAATAGTTATAGATATATATGTGTTGATGGTTAGAGTTGATGGATATGCGCTCTGTGTGTTAAGAGAAACCTTAGATGCAGTATGGAATATTTAACTAATTCGAGTTACTATTTAAATTTTGAGATCTTAACACACTGTAAAAAACATATACTACAAAACTAAAAAACATTAAAAAAAAGGAGCCCGCGACATACCTAATAATTTCGCCTTTTTAATATATGCCGTAATTTTAACAAATTCAATGGAACTCTCGTGATTATTGATTTTTTTTGGTACATTTCCTCTCATCATTGATGTATCTCTGTATAAAACTTTTATGTACTAAAATAGATTTATATTTCGTCTGATTCGATAGGATCCTGCATTTGCAATCTCCACCATCTATATTAAATTTGATTTGGAAAATGCAAGAAATAGCTCTACTACTTTCCATATATCTGTATTTGTAATAATGCATAATTGACAATTTATGACTGTTAATATCTATTGTGCTGCTAGCTCCTGTTGTAGATTGCTTATAGAATTCTCTATTGTGTACAAGGAGGAGTACATTTATGTATATTCCGAAATGCTCATTTTCTCCGCAAAACTTCACTATTGCAGATGTCTTGGCAGGTATTTGTATAAACAAGGTTTTTTTATTTTTTGGAGGTTAAGACTTTTGATTAGATATTATGGACCGACTAGCTGTATTGCTGGGAGTATGAGAGGCATTAGTGACTATGCCAGTGTTAAAAGTAAAACTATAGGGAGTGTATGTCTATTAATGAGGTATACTTCATACATCATAAATTTATTAAAATACGATGAGAGAATAGATCAGATTATTCCACAATAAATATATAATTATGCAATTTATACGTTTATATATAAGATATAAATAATAATAAAATAATATAATATAGTAATAATAATATAATTAAAATATATATAATAATATAAGAATAAAATATAGATATATAAATACTAATTAATAATAATATCAGATAATATATATATATAATATATATATTATATATATATAAGTATTATATATATATATATAATATATACTATATAATATATATATATATATAATTATATATATATAATACTATATATATATACTAATATATAGCTGTACTCGGTTACAACACTATTTAGAAGTAATAATAATAATAATAATAATAATATATAATACATAATAATAATAATAATAATAATAATAATAATAATAATAATATAATATAATAATAAATAATAATAAATAATAATAAATAATATAATATAATAATAATAATAATAATTATAATAATATAATAATAATAATTAATAATAATTAATAATAATAATAATAATAATAATAATAATAATAATAATAAATAATATCTACCGGTTTAGTTGATTTAATTTCCTTTAAGTGTCATAAAGTTAAAAATTAGGTGTTGAATCGTAAACAAGACACTGAACCCCTTTTTGCACGAATTTCTTTTGTTAGAAATTTTTATTATTACTTCTTAGCATTGATTATGACAATTCTTATTTTATTGAAAAATATTTTAATACCAAAATAACTGAACATCGAAAATAACCTAAAAATGTCTAGAATTTAACCAGTATTTTTATTCTCTTTAAGTTTTACACTTGTAATAAGGATAAGAACCGAAAAATGTAACATGCTCAATAATTATCGCCTAGCGCGCACCCTTCGGTTTCCGCATTATCACTACTACTCTCATAATAATTGATTCGTTCTTGAATCCCGAACCGACGTCGCGCTATAACGATCATGTAGTACCTCCAGCACTACCAACTCTCAAAGCTCTCTGTGGAGTGACACTACAAGCCAGCACACGATCTAGTGAGTTCAGAGTACTTGTCCCTTACCATTATAGTAGGACCCACGCCGATAACTAGCACACAACCTAATTGATAAAAATGGTTAGAAAACTCGTGCAAAAGCTACATCACAATTCTACTCCTTTAGTAATTATTTTCGACTGCTCATCGTCATAAAATTAATATATCACATATAAACTCCGGCCTTCATCTTTATATTCCATATATATTACTATAATATATATATTACTATATATATAATATATATATCATATAATACTAGTATATTCAAATATATATATATCTATATAGATATACTACTATATATAATACTTAATATATACTATATATGTTTGTGGTGGTATTTATATATTGCCTCACCATCTTGTTTTTACCCCCTCACACAGCCTCCTTAAAAAATGGAGTTACGGAGGTTTCGTCTTACCAAACTCCTGCTTCACTGACACTCTCATCTCCATCTCTTATAATCCCCGTAATATAATATTATTACCACATACCTTTCTACACATGGTATATTACAACGAATATCTGTATCTTGAATGATAATATATATATATATATTATATATATATATATATATAAACATATATAATATATTATATATGAGGATATAAATATATATATAAGCAGTGCCTTTTTTTTATATTATAATAATATATAGATATATTCGTTATTGTATCGTAAATAAGTTTTATAGTAGATCTCTAGTAGTAGAACATACCTTTTGGGGTCAAAATACAGTGAGAATGAAGTTAACTTTAAGATTAAGGGGGCTATATTCTAAACTACTAACGTCCTCTATTAAACCGCTAGCGCCAGTGCCATCTCACAATATAATAACCATATAGTAATTAGCTCTTCTGTTTATCCACTGTAATCATATACCGAGTAATATGAGTCCCACCTAAATCTCCACGAGGCTAACAGGAGTAGCAATTTAGAGAGTATAATATAATATAGCTATTATATAATATAATCCCAACTATAATATATAAATATATAATATAGCTTGCTGTATATAAGTTTGTGAGCGAAGTATATTGTAATGAATATGACAAATACTAAATTATAATGTGATACTTATATATAATATAAATTAGTATATACTAATGCGCCTATCTAATAGTGAGACCGAGCTATAGTTATGTCAGCGACATCTATAAAGTAAAATCATATTAATTTACACTAGAGGTGTAATCATATATTAATATATATAATTAATATATATAAATTATAATATATTATAATAATTATAAGTAGTATATTATAATAATTATAATAATATAATATATAATATTATGATATATATAGTATATATATATATATATATATACTATATATATAAATATAATATATATTAATATATATATTAAAATATATATAATATATATGTATGAATATAATATAATATATATTATATATATAAGAGATCAATAATATAAAGTATATTAATATAATATATATATATATATATATATTAATTATAATATATAATATATTAATATTTATATATATATACATATATATACTATATACATAAATATAATATATATAATTAAATATATCATAGATATAATATATAATATATAATAATAATAGTATTATATAAATATATATATATACTAATAATATATATATATAATATATATATATATATAATATATTACTATATATAATATATACTATATCAGTTAATATATATATATATTAGAATTAATTAATATAAATATAATATAATATAATTAATATAATATATATAATATATATATATATATATAATAATATTAATATATATAAATATATAATATATATATATATTAATATATATAATATATATATAATATAAAATTATCAATCATTAATATTCTGTTATCTATATTATATCAAGCAAATTTAATATACTAGAAATATTAATCTAGGTAGCACCTCACATGAA
The DNA here is from genome assembly GCA_015478945.1 of Trachelipus rathkii. NCBI lineage: Eukaryota > Metazoa > Arthropoda > Malacostraca > Isopoda > Trachelipodidae > Trachelipus > Trachelipus rathkii. The sequence goes on along the minus strand of JABUQX010117384.1, from coordinate 51 downwards.
TACAAGCCACTTTGCTTCTTGCATTTAAAAGACCTATTTCTCCACTAACCT
>JABUQX010117383.1:5000-43722 GCA_015478945.1 Trachelipus rathkii | reverse complement strand
TAACATGAATACATATAAAATATTTTTTAGATTTCCTTGCTATTACACATATAACAATATAAATAAATATGCTTGACTACGCTTTATCACTACATCAAATTGTAAATTTTTCACGGTTGTGCAAAGGAGATACCTCAAACACCTGCCTAAATTACCTAGGAGCCCAAATTATTATCTGAAACCAATCTAACATGAATACATATTAAAACAAATTTAGATTTCCTTGCTATTACACATATAACAATATAAATAGATTTCCTTGCTATTACACATATAACAATATAAATAAGCTTGACTACGCTTTATCACTACATCAAATTGTAAATTTTTCACGGTTGTGCAAAGGAGATACCTCAAACACCAGCCTAATTTTACCTAGACCCAAATTTTTTTTCTGAAAACCCGATCTATCATGAAAAATATAAAAAACAAATTAGATTTCCTTGCTATACACATAAAAAAAAAAAAAAAAGCTTGACTACGCTAAATCACTACTATATCAAATTGTAAATTTTCACAGTTGTGCAAAGGAGATTCAAACACCTTCTAAATTTTACTAGGGGCCCAAATTATTTATCTGAAACCGATCTAACATGAATACATATTAAAACAAATTTAGATTTCCTTGCTATTACACATATAACAATATAAATAAGCTTGACTACGCTTTACCACTACATCAAATTGTGAATTTTTCACGGTTTTGCAAAGGGATACCTCAAACACCTGCCTAAATTACCTAGGAAGCCCAAATTATTATCTAAACCGATTATTTAACATGAATACATATTAAAACAAATTTAGATTTCCTTGCTATTACACATATAACAATATAAATAAGCTTGACTACGCTTTATCACTACATCAAATTGTAATTTTTCATGCTTGTGCAAAGAAAAGATTAGCTCAAAACACCTGCCCTAATTCCTAGGAGCCCAAAATTATTTATTCCTGAAACCAAATCTAACATGAATTTACAAATTAAAACAAATGAGATTTCTTGCTTAATTACACATATAACAAATAAATAAAGCTGGACTACGCTTACTCACTACATCAAAATTGTAAATTTTTCACGTTGTGCAAAGGAGATACCCTCAAACACCTGCCTAAATTACCTAGGAGCCCCAAATTATATCTGAAACCGACTCTAACCATGAAATACACATTAAAACAAATTTGATTTCCTTGCAGTTACACATATAACAATATAAATGAACTTGACTACGCTTTCACTAAATAAATTGGTTAAATTTTTCACGGTTGTGCAAAAAGGAGGATAACCTTCAAACACCTGCGCTACCTAAGGTTACCTAAGGAGCCCAAATTATATCTGAAACCGACTAACCATGAATACATATTAAAACAAATAGATTCCATGCTTACACATATAAACAATAGAGATAGTAGGTGGACGTGTGTACGATTTATCACAAATCATAATGTAAATTTTCCGGGGCAAAGAGATACCTTTGAACACCTGCCCTAAATGACCTAGTGAGCCCATATACTGAAACAAACCGATCTAAGCATGCAGTACATGATAAAAACAAATAGATTTCCTTGCTATTAAACATATAACAAAAATTAAATAAGCTTGACTACGCTCTTTATCACTACATCAAATTGTAAAAACTTTTTCACGGTTGTGCAAAGGAGATACCTCAAACACCTGCCATAAATTACCTAGGAGCCGAAATTATTATCTTTAAAACCGATCTAACATGAAATACATATTAAAACAAATTTAGATTTCCTTACAATTAACACATATAACCAAATGATAAATAAGCCTTGACTACGCTTTGGTCACTACATCAAATTGCTAAATTTTTCACGGTGTGCAAAGAAGATACCTCAAACACATACCTTAATTAACCTAGGAGCCCAAATTATTATCTGAAAAACCGGCCGATCAAACATGAATACATATTTAAAAAACAAATTTAGATTTCCTGCATTACACATATAACAAATATAACATAAGCTTGAACTACCGCTTTATCCACTAAAGCAATTGTGAATTTTTTCACGCGTTTTTGCAAAGGAGATACCTCAAACACCTGCCTAAATTACCCTAGGAGCCCAAATTATTTTCTGAAACCGATCTAACATGAATACATACTAAAACAAATTTAGATTTCCCTGCTTATTACACATATAACAATATAAATAAGCTTGAATACGCTTTATCACTACATCAATTTGTAAATTTTTCACGGTTGTGCAAAGTAGATACCTCAAACACCTGCCTAAATTAAATAGGAGCCCAAATTATTATCTGAAACCGATCTAACATGAATTCATATTAAAATCAAATTTAAATTTAATGCTATAAATACATATATTCAATATAAATAAGCTTGACTACGCTTTATCACTACATCAAATTGTAAATTTTTCACGGTTTTGCAAAGGAGATACCTCAAACACCTGCCTAAATTACCTAGGAGCCCAAATTATTATCCTAAACCGATCTAACATGAATACATATTAAACCAAATTTAGATTTCCTTGCTATTACACATATAACAATATAAATAAGCTTGACTACGCTTTATCACTACATCAAATTGTAAATTTTTCATGGTTGTGCAAAGAAGATACCTCAAAACACCTGCCTAAATTACCAATAGGAAACCCAAATTATTATCTGAAACCAATCTAACATGGAATACATTTTAAAACAAATTTAGATTTCCTTGCTAATACACATATAACAATATAAATAAGCTTGACTACGCTTTATCACTACATCAAATTGTAAATTTATTACGGTTGTGCAAAGGAGATGCTTCAAACACCTTGCCTAAATTACCTAGGAGCCAAATTATTATCTGAAACCGATCTAACATGAATACATATTAAAACAAATTTAGATTTCCTTGCTATTACACATATAACAATATAAATAAGCTTGACTACGCTTTATCACTACATCAAATTGTAAATTTTTCACGGTTGTGCAAAGGAGATACCTCAAACAGATTTCCTTCCTATTACACATATAAAAATATGAATACATATTAAAAACAAATTTTTTAATTTCCTTGCTATTACACATAAAACAATATAAATAAGCTTGACTACGCTTTATCACTACATCAAATTGTAAATTTTTCACGGTTGTGCAAAGGAGGTACCTCAAACACCTGCCTAAATTACCTAGGAGCCCAAATTATTATCTGAAACCGATCTAACATGAATACATATTAAAACAAATTTAGATTTCCTTGCTATTACACATATAACAATATAAATAAGCTTTACTACGCTTAATCACTACATCAAATTGTAAATTTTTTCACGGTTGTGCAAAGGAGATACCTCAAACACCTCCTAAATTACCTAGGAGCCAAATTATTATCTGAAACCGATCTAACATGAAAACATATTAAAACAAATTTAGATTTCCTTGCTATTACACATATAACAATATAAATAAGCTTGACTACGCTTTATCACTACATCAAATTGTAAATTTTTCATGGTTGTGCAAAGAAGATACCTCAAACACCTGCCTAAATTACCTAGGAGCCCAAATTATTATCTGAAACCAATCTAACATGAATACATATTAAAACAAATTTAGATTTCCTTGCTATTACACATATAACAATATAAATTAGCTTGACTACGCTTTAAATCACTACATACATATCTGAAAAATTTTTTCACCGTGTGCAAAGGGAGATACCTCAAAACCCCTGCCTAAATTACCTAGGGGCCCAAAATATATCATATACCGATATTACATGATAACACTATTAATGCAAATATAGATTTCTTGCAATGTTTCACATATTACAATATAAATAAAGGCTTGACTCGCTTTATCACTACATCAAATTGTGAATTTTTCACGGGTTGTACAAAAGAAGATACCTCAAACAACCTGCCTAAGTAACCTAGGATCTCAAATTTATATATGAAACCGATTAACAGAATTACATATTTAAACAAATTTAGATTTCCTTGCTATTACACATATAACAATATAAAATAAGCTTGACTACGTTTTATCACTACATCAAATTGTAATTTTTTACGGTTGTAAAAAGGAGATACCTCAAACACCTGCCTAAAATTACCTAGGGGCCCAAATATTTTTACCTAAAACCGATCTAACATGAATACCATATTAAAACTATAAACATTTAATTTACTGCATAACACCATATAAACATATAAATAAGCTGGACTACGCTTTTATCACTACATCAAATTAGTAAATTTTTCCCGGTTGTGCAGAGGAGATACCTTAAACACCTGCCTAAAATTACCTGGAGCCCAAAGTTTTATCTAAACCGATCCTACATGAATACACATAAAAACAAATTTAGATTTTTTTGTTACTATTCAACATATAACAATATAAATAAGCTTGACTGCGCTTTATCACTACATCAAATTGTAAATTTTTACGGTTGTGCAAAGAAGATACCTTAAACACCTGCCTAAATTACCTAGGAGCCCAAATTATTATCTGAAACCGATCTAACATGAATACATATTAAAACAAATTTAGATTTTCTTGCTATTACACATATAACAATATAAATAAGCTTGAATACCCTTTATCACTAAATCAAATTTGAAATTTTTCACGGTTGTGCAAAGGAGATACCTCAAACACCTGCCTAAATTACCTAGGAACCCAAATTATTCTTCTGAAAACGATTCTACATGCAATTACATACCTAAAACAAATTTAGATTTCCTTGCCTATTTACACATATAACAATATAATAAAGCTTTAATACGCTTTATCACTACATCAAATTGTAAATTTTTTACGGTTGTGCAAAGGAGATACCTCAAACACCTGCCTAAATTAAATAGGAGCCCAAATTATTATCTGAAACTGATCTAACATGAATACATATTAAAACAAATTTAGATTTCTTTGCTATTACACATATAAACAATATAAATAAGCTTAACTACGCTTTATCACTACATAAAATTGTAAATATTTTACGGTTGTGCAAAAGAGATACCTCAAACACCTGCCTAAATTACCTAGGAGCCCAAATTATTATCTGAAACCGATCTAACATGAATACATATTAAAACAAATTTAGATTTCCTTGCTATTACACATATAACAATATAAATAAGCTGACTACGCTTTATCACTACATCAAATTGTAAATTTTTCACGGCTCTTCAAAGCAGATTACACAAACACCTGCCTAAATTTACCTAGGAGCCCAAATAATTTATCTAAAACCAATATAAAAAAAAAAACATAAAAAAAAAATTTAGATTTCTTTGCTATATTACACATATAACAATATAAATAAGGCTTGACTACGCTTTATCACTTAATTAATGTGTAAATTTTTTACGGTTGTGCAAAGGGAGGCTATCCTCAAACACCTGCCTAATTAAACCTAGGAGCCCAAAGTATTATCTGAAACCGATATAAATATAAAAACATATTAAAACAAATTAGATTCCTTGCTATTACACATATAACATAAATAAGCTTGACTCGCTTTATCCCACTACAATCAAATGTAAATTTTTTCTCGTTTTGCAAAAGGAGATACCTCAAACACCTGCCTAAATTTACCTAGGAGCCCCAAATTATTATCGAAACCGATCTAACATGAATACTATTAAAACAAATTTAGATTTCCTTGCTATACACATATAACAATAATAAATAAGCTTGACTACGTTTTATAACTACATGAAAACGTATAATATTTTACGACTGTGCAAAGGAGGTACCTCAAACACCTGCCTAAATTACCTAGAAGCCCAAATTATTTTCTGAAACCGATCTAACATGAATACATATTAAAACAAATTAGATTCCTTACTATTACATAATATAACAATATAAATAAGCTGGACTACGCTTTATTACTACATCCAAATTTAAATTTTTCCGGTTGTGCAAAGGAGGATACCTTAAACAACCTGACCCTTTAAATTACCTAGGAGCGCCCAAATTAGTATCGTAAACCAGATCTAACATTCAAATACATATTAAAAATAAATTCAGATTTCCTTTCTTATTACACATTGAAACAATATAAATAAGGCCTGACTACGCTTTGTCACTACATCAAATTGTAAAAATTTTTCCCGGTTTTGCAAAGGAGGTACCCTAAAACCACCCCCAAAATACCTTAGGAGCCCAAATTATTATCTTAAACCGATCTAAAAAGAACACAATTTAAAAAAACATTTAGATTTCCTTGCTATTACACCATATAAACAATATAAATAAAGCTTGACTACGCTTTATCACTACATCAAATTGTAAATTTTTCACGGTTGTGCAAAGGAGATACCTCAAACACCTGCCTAAATTACCTAGGAGCCCAAATTATTATCTGAAACCGATCTAACATGAATACATATTAAAACAAATTTAGATTTCCTTGCTATTACACACATAACAATATAAATAAGCTTGACTACGCTTTATTACTACATCAAATTGTAAATTTTTCACGGTTGTGCAAAGGAGATACCTCAAACACCTGCCTAAATTACCTAGGAGCCCAAATTATTTTATGAAAACCGATCTATTATGAATACATATTAAAACAAATTTAGATTTCCTGATATTACACATATAAAAATTTAAATATTTTTGCCTACGTTTATCACTAACATAAAATTTTGAATTTTTTCCGGTGTTGTAAAAAGGAGATACCACAAACACCTGCCTAAAATTACCAAGGAGCCCAAATTTTTTATCTGAAACCAATCAAACATAAATACATATAAAAAAAAATTTAGTTTTCCTTGTTATACCAACATATAACAATAGAAATAAGATGGACTACGCTTTATGACTAACATCAAAGTTGTTAAAATTTTTCACCGTTTGTGCAAGGAGGACCTCAAAAAACCAGGCCTAAATTACCTAGAGCCCAAATTATTATCTTAAACCCATCTAACATGAAAAAATATTTAAAAAAAATTATATTTCCTTGATATTACAAAACAATATAAAAAAGCGTGGCTACGCGTTATCACTACATCAAATTGTAAAATTTTTCACCGGTTGTGCAAAGGAGATACCTCAAAACACCTGCCTTAAATACCTAGGAACCCAAAATATTATCTGAAACCGAATTCTAACAAGAATAAATATTAAAACAAATTTAGATTCTGCTATTACACATATAACAATATAAATAAGCTTGACTAGGCTTTATCACTACACAAATGTGTAAATTTTTCAGGTTGTGCAAAGGAGGTACCTCAAACACCTGCCTAAATTACCTAGGAGCCCAAATTATTATCTGAAACCGATCTAACATGAATACATATTAAAACAAATTTAGATTTCCTTGCTATTACACATATAACAATATAAATAAGCTTGACTACGCTTTATCACTACATCAAATTGTAAATTTTTCACGGTTGTGCAAAGGAGATACTTCAAACACCTGCCTAAATTACCTAGGAGCCCAAATTATTATCTGAAACCGATCTAACATGAATACATATTAAAACAAATTCAAGATTTCCCTTTCTTTTACAAAGTATAACAATATAAATAAAGCCTTGACTACGCTTGTCACTACAATTCAAATAGTTAATTTTTTTCGGTTGTGCAAAGGGGGATACCTCAAACACCTGCCTAAATTACCTAGGAGAAAAAATTTATTATCTTAAACCGATCTAACATGAATACATATTAAAACAAAATTTAGATTTCCTTGCTATTACACATATAAAAATATATAAATAAGCTTGACTACGCTTTATCACTACATCAAATTGTAAATTTTTCACGGTTGTGCAAAGGAGATACCTCAAACACCTGCCTAAATTACCTTAGGGAACTGTCTTACATTCTGTGATCAACGATCTAACATGATATACATATTAAAAACCAAATTTAGGATTTCCTTTGCTATTACACATTATAACAATATAAAATAAGCTTGACTACGCTTTATTACTACATCAAATTGTAAATTTTTTCACGGTTGCTGCAAAGGAAATACCTCAAACACCTGCCTAAATTACCTAGGAGCCCAAATTATTATCTTAACCGATCTATTTATGAATACATATTAAAACAAATTTAGATTCCTTGCTATAACACATATAACAATTTAAATAAGCTGACTACGCTTATCACTACATCAAATTTGGTAAATTTTTCACCGGTTTGTTGCAAAGGAAGATACCTCAAACAACTGCCAATTACTAGGAGCCCAAATTATTTATCTGAAACCCATTCTAACATGAATACATATTAAAACAAATTTAGATTTCCTTCATATTACACGTATAATAAAATAATATGCTTGACTACGCTTCATCACTACATCAAATTGTAAATTTTTGACGGTTGTGCAAAGGAGATACCTTAAACACTTGCTAAAATTACCTAGGAGCCCAAATTACTACCTTAAACCATTCTAACATGAATACATATTAAAACAAATTTAGATTTTTTTGTTCTATTACACAATAACAATATAAATAGCTTGGACACGCTTTATCAATACATTAAATTGTAAATTTTCACGGTTGTGCAAAAGAGATACCTCAAACACCTGCCCTAAATTACTAGGAGCCCAAATTATTATCTGAAAACTGATCTAACATGAATAAAACATTTAAAACAAATTTAGATTTCCTTGCTATTACACATTATAAGAATATAAATAAGCTTGACTACGCTTATCACTACTTGATATTCTAAATTTTCACGCGTTGGTGCTAAAGGAGATACCTCCAAAACACCTGCCTAAATTACCTAAAAGCCAAAATTATTATCTTAAACCGATCTAACATGAAAACATATTAAAACAAATTTAGATTTCCTTGCTTTACAAATATAACAATATAAATAAGCTTGACTACGCTTTATCACTAAATCAAATTGTGTAAATTTTTTACGGTTTTGCAAAGGAGATACCTCAAACACCTGCCTAAAATTACCTAGGAGCCCAAATTATTATCTTAAACCGATCTAACATGAATACATATTAAAACAAATTTTAGATTTCCTTGCTATTACACATATAACAATATAAATAATCTTGACTACGCTTTATCACTACATCAAATTGTAAATTTTTTCACGGTTGTGCAAAGAAGATACCTCAAACACCTTCCTAAATTACCTAAGAGCCCAAATTATATCTGAAACCGATCTAACATGAATACATATTAAAACAAATTTAGATTTCCTTGCTATTACACATATAACAATATAAATAAGCTTGACTACGCTTTATCACTACATCAAATTGTAAATTTTTCACAGTTGTGCAAAGGAGATACCTCAAAACACCTGCCTAATTACCTAGAAGAATAACTATTATCTGAAAACCGAATATCTAAACATGAAAACATATTTTAAAACAAATTTAGGATTTCTTGCCTATTTAACACATATACAATATAAAATCAAGGCTTGAACTACGGCTTTTATCACTACATGCCAAATGTAATTTTTCACGTTGTGGCAAAGGAGATACCTCAAACACCTTGCCTTAAGTACCTAGGAGCCCAAATTATTATCTGAAAACGATCTAACATGAATACATTATTAAAACAAATTTAGATTTCCTTTGCTATTACACATATAACAATATAAATAAGCTTGACTACGTCTTTGATCACTACATCAAATTGTAAATTTTCACGGTTGTGCAAAGGAGTACCTCAAACACCTGCTAAATTAACTAGGAGCCCAAATTATTATCTGAAACCGATCTAACATTCGAATACATATTAAAAACAAATTGAGAATTTCCTTTGTATTACACATAATAAAAAATATATAAATAAGTGCGACTACGCTTTATCACTACATCAAATTGTAAATTTTTTCCCGGTTGGGCAAAGGAGATACCCTAAAAAAACCTGCCTCAATTACCTAGGAGCCCAAATATTATCTGAAACCGATCTCTAACATGAAAACCTATTAAAACAAATTTAGATTTCTTGCTATTACACATATAACAATATAAAATAAGCTTGACTACGCTTAATTCACTACATCAAATTGTAAATTTTTCACGCGTTGTGCAAAGAAGATACCTCAAACACGCTGCCTAAGTTACCTAGGAGCCCAAATTATTATCTGAAACCGAATTAACATGAATACAATTTAAAACAAATTTAGATTTCCTTAGTATTACACATATAAAACAATATAATTAAGCTTGACTACGTTTTATCACATACATCAAATGTAAATTTTTCACGGTTGTGGCAAAAGAGCGTAACCTCCAAACACCTGCCTAAATACTAGGAGCCGCAAATTATTTCTGAAACCGATCTAACATTGAATACATATTAAAAACAAATTTAGATTTTCCTGCTATTACACATATAACAATATAATAAGCTGGACTACGCTTTATCACTACATCAAATTTGTAAATTTTTCACGGTTGTGTGCAAAGGAGATACCTTAACCACCTGCCTAAATTACCTTAGAGCCCAAATTATATCTTAAACCGTTCTAACATGAATAAATATTAAAACAAATTTAGATTTACTTGACATTAACACATATAACAATATAAATTAACTTGACTACGTTTGTCACTACATCAAATTGTAAATTTTCACGGTTGTGCAAAGAAGATACCTCGAAACACATACCCTATAATTACCCTAGGAGCCAAATTATTATACTGAAACCGATTCTAACATGAATTACATATTAAAACAAATTTAGATTTCCTCTGGCTATTACACATATAACAATATTAAATAAGCTTGACTACGCTTTATCACTAAAGCAAATTGTAAATATTTTACGGTTCAAAGAAGATACTCAAACACCTGCCTAAATTTCCTATTAGCCCAAATTATTATCGGAAACCGATCTAACATGAATAACATACTAAAACAAAATTTGATTTCTTTGCTATTCAACATATAACAATATAAATATGATTTTTAATACGCTTTATCACTACATTCAATTGTAAATTTTTTCAGGTTGTGCAAAAGTAGATACCTCAAACACCCAGCCTAAATTAAATAGGAGCCCAAAACTAGATTATAAGGAAACTGATCTAACATGAATACATATTAAAACAAATTTAGATTTCCTTGCTATTACACATATAACAATATAAATAAGCTTGACTACGCTTTATCACTACATCAAATTGTAAATTTTCACGGTTTTGCAAAGGAGATACCTCAAACACCTGCCTAAATTACCTAGGAGCCCAAATTATTATCTGAAACCGATCTAACATGAATACATATTAAAACAAATTTAGATTTTCCTTGCTATTACACATATAACAATATTAAATAAGCTTGACTACGCTTTATTCACTACATCAAATTACTTAAAACTACCTAGGAGACAAAAGGAGATACCTCAAACACCTGCCTAAATTACCTAGGAGCCCAAATTATTATCTGAAACCAATCTAACATGAATACATATTAAAACAAATTTAGATTTCCTTGCTATTACACATATAACAATATAAATAAGCTTGACTACGCTTTATCACTACATCAAATGTAAATTTTTCACGGTTGTGCAAAGGAGGTACCTCAAAACACCTGCCTAAATTACCATAGGAGCCAAAATTTTTTATCTGAAACCCAATCTAAAAATTGAAAAAATATAAAAAAACAAATTTAGAGTGTTCCTTAGGCTAGATACACAATTATAACAATATAAATAAGCATTGATACGTGATTTAGATCACTACATCAAATGTAATTTTCACGCGTTGTGCAAAGGAGCGAGCCCGCCCACCTCTCTACCTCCCCTTAGAGCCGCCCAAAGTATTTTCTGAAAACCGATGTAAAATTAATTACATATTAAAAACAAATTTAGATTTCCTTGCCATTACACATATAACAAACAATATAAAATGAAGTGGACTACGCGTTATCACTACATCAAATTGTAATATTTTCACGGTTGTGCAAAGGGAGTTATACCTTAAAACACCTGCCTAAATGAACCTAGGGAGCCCAAATTATTATCTTAAACCGATCTAACATGAATACATATTAAAACAAATTCAGATTTCCTTTCTATTACACATATAACAATATAAATAAGCCTGACTACGCTTTGTCACTACATCAAATTGTATAATTTTTCCCGGTTGTGCAAAGGAGATACTCAACCACGCTGACCTAAATGAGCCATAGGGCCGCAAATTATATCTTAAAACGATCTAACATGAATACATATTAAAACAAAATTTAGATTTCCTTGCTATTACACATATAACATAATGTAAATAAGCTTTACTACGCTTTATCACTACATCAAAATTGTAAATATTTTACACGGTTGTGCAAAGACGATACCTCAAACACCTGCCTTTAAATTAACCTAGGAGCCCAAATTATTATCTGAACCATGATCTAGTCAATAACATGAATAACATTATTAAACGAGAATTTAGATTTCCTTGAGCTATTACACACATAATAATATAAATAAGCTTGACTACGCTTTATTACTACATCAAAATTGTAAATTTTTCACGGTTTGTGCAAGGAGATACCTCAAACACCCTGCCTAAATTACCTAGGAGCCCAAATTATTATCTGAAACCGATCTAACATGAATACATATTAAAACAAGAGTTTAGATTTCCTTGCTATGTACAACATATTAACAATTTAAATAAGGCTTGACATACGCTTTATCACTACATTCAAATTGTTGAATTTTTCCGGTTTTGCAAGGAGTACTCAAAACACCTGCTAAAGTTAACCTAGGAGCCGCGAAAATTATTATCTTAAACCGATTTAACATGAATACATATTAAAACCAAATTTAGATTTCCTTGCTATTACACAATAATAAACAATATAAATAAAAGCTTGACTACGCGTGTTATCCTACATCGAAATTTGTTAAATTTTCGAAGTAGGTTGGTGCAAAGAGATAGACCTCAAACACCTGCACTAAGAATTACCGTGAGAAGAGCCCAAATTAGTTATCTGAAAGCACAATCTAACATGGAAATACTAGTTAAACAAATTGTGAGATTTCAGCTATGCTATGTACACAGAGAGTAATGAAAAGACAAATAGTAGAAAATAATTGACTACGCTATGTAAGAGTACACTACAAGTACACGAGAGAGTGTAAATTTTTTCACCGTTGCTGCAAGGAGGAGGATGAGACCGATCAGAAGAACGACGCGTAGGCACGATTAAAATGTAGCGCTAAGGAGCGACCTAGAAATTGAGTTATGACATGAGAAAACAGAGAGTCTAACATTGAAGGAAAGAGACGATGAATGTAAAGGAGACAAGAAATTGATAGAGAATGTGCCTTGCGTATTACAAGACGAGAGAGAGAGAGAGAGAGACGAGCATAGATGAAGACGAAGAATGAGACTAAAACTGAGTGCCAGTTATGACTAAATAGCGTCTTACTAGAAGTTCCCCAACTACACTTTGACAAAATATAGTAATATATGATCTTGTTTTCTTTCAGGCAGTTGCATGCTAGAAGAAAAAAATATATACTACTCCTCTCTACAAAAAACAAATATCCCATAAGTTCGACCTGAAAATAGTATAACCGTAGAGGTGAATGCTAAAAGAAAATTCGTATTATTCTGGCAGCTTACTAGCGCGATATATACTTATACCCAGATGAATACAGTAAAGTCTATTGAAACCAACATTTATAGAAATATCCGGCATAGCTTATTCTTTAACAAACAATATACTATACAAACATTTATATAGTAGAGATGAAGGCTTTTACTATCTATCTCCGTGATTTCTATCAGAAACATATCATTTCTAAATTACTTTAAGAATATTTCTCAAGAGAGTATAGTTAGAGAGCAACATGGATGATTTAAAATATAGAACTTTCCCTTATATACTAGGTACTCTAATAAAACACCATGATATACCTAATAATATACCTATGGATGAGCCCCAAAATTTATATTTTCTGAAACCGAATATATTCTATAACATGAATACATATTTAAAACAAAATTTTATGATTTTCTCTTAGCTTTAATATTACACATATATATTAACAATATAAATAGAAGCTGGACTACCGTATCTTATATATCTACTACATCAAATGTAAATTTTTCACGGTTGTGCAAAGAAGATAAATCAATCACCTGCCTCAATTACCTAGTAGCCCTCAAAATTATATTTATTTCATTTAAAACCGATATATCTATAACATGGAATAACTAGAGAAAACTATATCTAATCCTAGGAGATGGAGATGATATATGTAACTATTTGACTACTTAAAACCCGCACATACTGTATGTCCAACATCTTTCCAAATTTATTCATTCGCCATTTTTTCCCGGTTGTGCAAAATAGGGTGTATATGACGAGCTGAAGCACATACCTGCTTTCATAAATTATATACCTAGGAGCCAAAATTATTAACTTAAAATGATCTAAGATGAATTTATTATAGAAGCATTAGAGGTATAAAAATATTGTAAAAAAAACAAATTTAGATTTCCTTGTTATGTAATTCCAAATAGGACCAGATAGAGCATCCTTGCTTGCGATTTGTCAATTCATCGAATTGTAAATTTCTCACGGTTGTGCAAAGGAGATACCCTCAAACACTGCCTAAATTACCTAGGAGCCCCAAATTTTATCTAAAACGATCTAACATGAATACTTTAAAACAAATTTAGATTCCTTTGCTATTACACATATAACAAATTAAATAAGCTTGACTACGCTTTTTATTACTACATCAAATTGTAAATTTTTCACGGGACGTATATATATATATATAATATATATATATATATTATATATATATATATATATATCACAGCCCATTAGGGGGCTCGAGCCGATGGGGAACAGATGGGGGGACATTTTCTATACCCCATAGGGGAGGGGCGGAGGAACCCCTGTGACACCCAAATACCAAAGAGCGGGGATTCTGGAGACAGTCCTTGGAGGGGGGAAATAGTCCTACCCTTTCATTCCCTGGAAGGCCGAGAGACCCAGACTCCTGCTATCGAGGCGGTCTACCCTTGGGGTACCCATTAGTTTATTTTTTTTTTAAACTAATGGGTACTGCAAAGGTACCCTTGAGGTACCCATTAGTTTAAAAAAATTATTATTTTTTTTTAAAACTAATGGGTATCCCAAGGGTAGACTGCCCCGATGGCAAGAGTCGTGGTCTCTCGGCCTTCCGGAGAACGAAAGAGTAGGACTATTTCCCCCCCTCCAGGGAGGATCTCCGGAACCCCCGCTCTTTGGTGTCGCGGTCGTTCCTCCACCCCTTCCCTATGGGTATGGGAAACGTCCCCCCATCTGTTCCCCGTCGGCTTGAGCCCCCTAATGGGCCGTGATATATATATATATATATACCTAATATATAATATATATATATATATATATATATATATATATATATATATATATATATATATATATATATATATTAGATTAGGGGATGTGTAGAATATTCTGTAAGTATTCGCTTCTTCGGTATTCGGCCAAAATACCGAATATTCGGTATATCGGCTTTTTGCCGAACTATTCGGGCCGAATATTGAGCTTTATAAACAATAAATTACGTTAACATAAGGGAAAGTTATTTCAATTTAAAATTGAAATTTTAGAAACTTATTTTCCAAAAAAATAAAAATATAGCCAAATTTTGTAGCCAATATGGCGAAAATCTTTGTCATTTGTCAGATCCTATAAGGGCCTTTGACATTTTTTAATATTCTAAAAAAAAGAATTCTTTAGTGATACGGGATAATGGACCAAACATGGTAGCTGGTATAAGGGAGAGTGGCTTGCTATCAATTTCATGTTTTATTCACATGTTGCAACTATGCATTCACGATTAAATATTATGTCAGAAGTCTGTTAAAGATATTTTATTTACTTGCAGAAGCATATCCTCTTATTTTCACCATTCAGCAACGGCAGCTGCAAAGCTTAAAACTTTACAGATGCAGCTAAATGTCAAACAGCATAAATTAATTCAAGACGTTTCTACACCCTGGAACAGAACTTATGATATGCTTAAAAAATTGTTGAACAAAAAGTTCCCCTATCCATATGCGCTGCTGAATGCAATCAGAAAATGTGACTGATTTTCAGTGGAAAAATTATTCCATTTACTTGAGCCATTTGACAAGATCACTTAAAACAAGCATTAAACGTGAAGTAAAAGTCGCCCAAGTGATCCTCTTCCATTTTAGCAATAAATCTATTTTTTAAATAAGGCAATTAAAAGCAAAAAGCTTCAGTGGAATAATTACACTCGTTGAAGAGCTTAAAAAATCAGTAGAAAAAAAGACTCTTTCTAAAGTTTCTATGTGATAAAACTTTGTGTGTAGCTACTTTCTTAGATCTGCCATTCAAGCTAATTTTTTTTCAACATGAATCAGATGAATCAGTAAAAATATGGTCGTTGAGGGGAATGGAAAGAAATGCATGAAAATTTAGCTCCTGAGCTCTTCTGCTGACGATATTTTCGTAGTGGGGAAAGTGAAGCTGAAGGTTCCATTTTTCACTTCTTTAATGGATGGTTTTAAAGAAATTGTGGCATCAAAATCGTCATACAGAAAGGAAAGTGAGAGTGAAAAAGAAAGTTCCATTCTTCTGACGATGTGATATATTGTACATAAAAGTAAAAGGCTACATACGGGAATTACATCAAGAAATAAATAAATATATGTTTGCTTACTTTGACCAGAAAGACCAATGATATTTCCCTTCAATTGTGGAAAAAAACACTGGAAAATATTTATGAATTTGAAAAAACTAGCAATAAATACCTTTCAGCTCCACCGTCATCAGTTGAAAGTGACAAGAAATATGTAGAACAGGAGGAAATATTTATGAAGCCACAAGATATAGGTTATCCCCTGAAAATGGAGAACTGATAATGTTCTGTCATTTTAACCTTAGAACTTATTCAAATGAAGTTTAGTATAATATTAACTCCGAAACTTTTCAATTTTCATGTTAATAATTTTTAATGTGGGAATGGTTTGCTATAGGTAAGAAATAGTTATTTGCTTTTTGTTTTATTACTTTGTAATAATACTTGGACGGGGTTTTGCAATTGATAATTATTGATGTGCTGATTCCAAAAATGTAACGGTTTTTGCATATCACATTGCATTTGTGAGATATTGTGTGCAACCACAGATTTGTAAAATTTTATGATTTTTACCTTTTCAAGAGGGTCTATCACAATTATTGGGATATATATAACTTAATATATATATATATAATATATATGATATATATAATATATATATATAACATTATAATATATATATACTATATATATATATATATATATATATATATATATATAATATCATTATATATAATATTATATATTAATTATATTATATATATATATATATATATATATATATATATATATATATATATATATATATGAAGGGAGAGAAACAAATCGCAATGATATGATACATGTCTTTGATAGATAAATGTTAAACATATAATACAACTATGAATAAAGAGTAATATGGGACAACAATGAATGTAATAGAAGGAATGGGTTTAGTTAATGTAAACATACCTACGATGGTAGTAACTTTCTCTTCGTAGACGATCTACTGTGCATAGCCTCTGGAATATCCCTCATCAAGCTCCAACAATAGTCGGCCATCATATTGATATCCCACTTGCCCTGGTAACGTCCTTCCATGAACTTTAGATCTTGATAGAAGCGTTCACCCTGCTCATCACTAACATCGCCTAGGTTATCCGGAAATTTTCTTAGGTGAGAATGTAAGTAGTGAAACTTTATACTCATTCTACATCCATGAGAATGAAAACTGTCTAGCAGTTCCTGTACAATGTTAGTGGTTCTCGGCTTTCCTGTTCCCCAGAAAATTCTGTGCTACATCTGAAAAGGAAATCCACGCTCTTGCTCAAACACAGTCATTGTTGTAGCAAAGCAGCATTCACGGAGGAGTGTCCGTATTTGTGGGCCATCAAATATTTCCCAGCTTTTTGCTTCTCGTCACTCAGACCAGAAACGTTGAGCATATATAGCGGAAGCAATTTCACCATCATTGTCCAGGGCCTTCACAAATTGTTTCTTCAAACAGTTTTATGTGTAGTGGAGGTAAGATGATGTTTTCTCTCCTGTACAAGTGGTTCACGTAAGATGTTCCTGTCACCTGGCGTCAAGGTTTCCCTCGGCTGGCCATTCTCTTTTTGGCCATGTGATCCTTTGCCGCCCGGCTGTCCCAATAGCACAGAAGCAGGTATATTTGGTTGAACCTGCTTTGCTGCACTGAGGCAAATGTTACCATTGTTGAGGTCGACGCCATATTACCATCCATGTACCAGATATTGTTAGGCCTCTCCAAACGCTTTGATTTTTGCATTACTCCTCTC
This sequence comes from Trachelipus rathkii, assembly GCA_015478945.1. Taxonomy (NCBI): domain Eukaryota; kingdom Metazoa; phylum Arthropoda; class Malacostraca; order Isopoda; family Trachelipodidae; genus Trachelipus; species Trachelipus rathkii. The sequence continues at coordinate 25,359 of JABUQX010117383.1, read as the reverse complement.
TCATCTACCGAGTTACCCTACGGAACCGAAGCCATACCTGTTGCCGTGTGTAACAACACACACTTTAAACTGCTCTTGGAAGTGTCAATAAACAGTCGCTACTCACCTGCATCGTATGGGAGTCCATAGCGAGTTATAGTAAAATAGCCTGCAACTTCACTGCAAATTACACAAGGCTTACCATCTGACTGAAAGCCTCCGCAGCTCTGCTTCTTTGTTACGATAAAATGTTACTCTTGTGCCATGTTCCAGTAGTCATTCTTCATGCAACCTCGAAGCCAAAAGCTCAGGGCAACTTCGGCAAATACAACTTCTCATACAAAAGATTCGTTCAGTTCACCCGGGTGAAACAATGACGGACATCCGGAACTGTATTTCAGATGGGATGATAGACTCATTCCAGGTCATTTAGCATCCCATACATGTAGACGTAACGTGAAGTTACCACATGCTTCCCGAAATCGATCGCAGTAAACTTGCTATACTGTAGAATATATGCGGAAAGGTAACGTCTTACAGCCTACGTAGTGCGCACATGAATTTTGTCCTTCCTAGGGAATATGCAAAAATAGGGATCATGATGCACGAAAACGGGCATGTGATACAGCAATTTCCGAGAATATATTGTGGAATCAGCACCTCCGATTACTATTTATATTCTGCTACAAAAGCCATCCAAGAAATTTCACCTTTTTTTGTTGACCAGTTTAAGTTTTCTTTAGTTTTCCCTAAATGGATGACCGAACTTTGAAATAAACTATTCGGACCGATAAGCGAAGTGGTATTCGGCCGGAATATTCGTATTCGGCGATACTTTTAGCCCCGAATATGTCGGTATTCGGTATTCGGCTTTTTCACTATTCGGCACATCCCTAATATATATATATATATATATATATAATATATATATATATATTATATATATATATATATATATATATATATATTATATATATATATATATATAATATATTAATATATATATATATATAATATATATATATATAATATATATAATATATATAACCACCTACTTCACTTTACCACCTTTTTACTCACTACTCCCCCACACTACACCTCCTCACCTCACTGTCACACAAACCACAACCACCACCTAACAACACAACACCACACACATAACACATCCATACCTCACTCCAAAACACCACACTCACTCCGGATCAGACATATCCGAGTCACGAATATACCCCAACCTTCTCAACAACACAACAGGATTCTCTTTCACTTTCTCTCCACCTTCATCTTCACTATCACTCAAACTCGAAAAGTAATCATAACATCTCTCTCTCCAATCCAGATAATTCTCACCTTTTCTTCTTCTCATAAATTCTTTCACCTCAGCACTACGCTTATCAACCTTACACCTACGTTTCACTTGTTCTTTTTTCCTTGCTCCCTTTGATACCTCATCACACCCTTCATTCACCTTTACAAAATCCCTCACCTAACTATTCTTCACATTCGACACATCGCCATCACTCTTACACTCTCCTATCGGAACCACTAGCTTTTCACCACCACTCTCTTCCATACTTTTATTCAACTTTTTCACTTCTGACCTTTCACTTTCGTCCACTCTTACTGACACTGAATAACACACCCTATTACCCTTTTTGTCTATCCATTCTCATTGGTTACCCCATGGAGATTTTCCGGATTTATATCACATATCTTACACATCATCTCGTATTCCAATCTACTTTCACTAATCTTATCATCACTGTCACTGTCCCTATTGTACCTACTCATACCTCTTCCATATCCTCCTCTTGTATCCCCACTGAATTGTGACATTTTCTATCAACCGTTTACCCCTACCTACTCCAATCTTTCTTTTCTTCCCCATTAGTCACCCCTCCCTCATAACTCCGTACCTTATTCTTCTGCTTACACATCTCATCATAATCCGTATATATGTCACAATTTCTCCACAAGTGTTTATCTGACCTACAAAAACCATATCTCTTCTATCTGCATACCCATATCTCCATTTACCCATCACCTACATCACCCCAAAATTTACACCCTATTATCTCCTCCCAGTTGAATACCTACAGTTGAAACATCTCGTACTCTCTCACCTATACTCTCTCCACTACTTCTATCCACCCATCACTTCTCTCTAATTTCACCTCCTTCCTACTGTATGTTGACTCCATCCCTCTACAGATTGCACTATAGTCGCACTATACTATATATATATATATTATAATATTATAATATATAATTATATATTATATATAATTATATATATATATATAAATATAATATATATATATATATATATTATATATTATATATATATATATATATATATATATATATTATAATATATTATATATTTTATATATTATTTATAATCATTAATATATTATTATATACTATATATATTATAAATATATATAATAATAATAATTAATAAATAATCATATAATAAGAATAAAATAATAATAAATATAATAATATATAATAATATAATAAAATAATAATAATTAATAATAAATAAAATAATAATATACATAATAATAATAATAATAATAATATATAATAATAATAATAATAATAATAATAATATAATAATAATAATAATAATTATAATAATAATAATAATAATAATAATAATAATAATAATAATAATAATAATAATAATAATAATAATAATAATAATAATAATAATAATAATAATAATAATAATAATAATATAATAATAATAATAATAATAATAATTAATAATAATAATAATGTATGACAACTTACAAGGCGATTAAGCTAATCCCCCCAAACTAAGCCGTTTTCCATATTTGCATTTTTGCTGCATAACGCTCGCATAAGAAAGCTATAATCCAGTTATTAGCACATTTCCGGTAATAATCGACACGATGTTACAAATACTTTTTCTATAACAGCTGTTCTGCATGGAAGACATTTATGATTTTTGGTATCACAAAAATAACCAAAAAAAATTGATTTCTATTGACCACTTCATGAACAACTTATATTGTGCATTAGGATTTTATTGATTTGAGAAAATTAGAATTTTAAAGGCTGATTTCATGGAAAAAAAAACATTCATTCACAATCAACAACCTACACACGCCCGGCCATTCTAATGTTTGATTTACATTGATGGTAAGCATTATTTCCTTAAATTGATGTAAGCTAACTTATAGGGAAAATAGAAACCTTACTACAGAATTAGGAAATTCCTTTTACGTTGCGGTGAGCATTTTCCTAAATTTGTACTAAATTTGCATAATAAACTGGAAAACGGCAGGCGTTTAGCATTATTCCAAATTGTGCTATTTGTTAAAATGACACGCAACTTTAGCATTTATCCTAATTTTGATTACCAAAGTGCAAATTGAAATAAACGCTCTCTAAGTATATAGTTTTACCTCTTTCGTGTAATTTGCCGCCAGACGCTTATGATTTTTACATTACTATTCGGTCGGAGCGCTGTGCCGGGCACTTTACCGCTACTTTTAGTCCGCTAGTTCGACATCGAGACGGACTACTAGGGAATATGCCGTGGGACTAAGCGGAGGCGTCAGCGTGCGGAGTCGTCAGGGAAATTACGCGGAGACTTGCACGTGCGGATTCAAAAAAAGAAGTTCCGCTTTACTTTTGCGTCCCGCACCTTTACTGAAATATGAATCAGTTATAGTTATAACTTATAAGAATTCTTATTTGAGTAATCAGATATCTACTTCCCAAATGTTTTAATTTTCAAGTCATATAACTATTATACTTATTAGCTTCTAAGACTTGATTGTTCTTAATAATTAAACTCAAACAATCTCTTAATTACCCTTAATGGTACCATATTTAATAAATAACATTTTAAATTGATTTTTTATAGGACGAATGGCCGATTACCCTCCTCTATAATTAATATTAATTTATATTATGCTATAATAACTAGGCAATATCTATATCAATTCTTGTAAAACCCAAATATAATATATATATATATATATATATATATATTTATATATATAAATATATATATATATATATATTTATATATATAATATATATATAGTATATATATATAATTATATAATACTATATATATATATATAATCATATATATATATATATATATATTTATTATAGTATATATATATATATATATATATTATATAATATATAATTTCTGGTTTTACACAGAATGAATAATAATGATATTATATATATTACCGTAATATATATATATTATATATAGTATACTATATAATATATATATATATATATAATATATATATATAATATAATATATATATATAATATTAATATATATAAATATTATTAATATATATATTATATATATATATATATATATATATATATACTACTTTTTATGTAAAAATAAAGCTAATTTTCCATTTGTGCCAATAATCTATTAAACTACTTGACACTGCAAGAGTTTTTATAATAATTTTCTTAGAACGGCTAGTGCTAGGCTATATAGACCCAGGAAAAAAAATTTGTTTTGGTTTAAATTTTTTTAAAATTATTTAGACCCAAAAAATTTTATTTTTTAAAGTTTTATTTTTTTTTTTTTAAAAAAACCCTAGGGTATGTAAAAAAAAAACCATTGTAATTAAAAAAAACCCATCTCCCAAAACCCCCTCTAGAAGCCATGTAATTGATGTTATTTAGCCATTTTAAAAACTCGCATACCTCAAAAACATTACTATTTACACCAATGTTCAGCTCTGCGAGCTCGAGAAATAAGCTAAAAAAATATTTGAAAAAAAAAACCCTAGGTATGTAAAAAAAAACCCATTGTAATGTAAAAAAAACCCATCTCCCAAAACCCCCTCTAGAGCTGTAATATGATGTTATTAGCCATTTTAAAAACTCGGCATACCTCAAAACATACTATTTGACACCAAGTTCAGCTCTGTAGCTCGAGAAATAAGCTAAAAAAGTTGTATAGGTGCACTAGAAAAGGGGGGGTAGGGGTACTAACTCATACTAAACCATGGTAGGAGTGCCTCGATTCCGTTATAAACCACGGGAATCGATTCCCTATACCTTATAACATAGAGTTAGACACCTTATATAAACAAAATATAATAATATATACAAAAAGGTTATAAAAAAAAGTGGTTTTTTTTTATAGTACATTTTTATATTTTTGGTTTTTTTTTATGTAACATTTTTTTATTTTATTTTTTTTTTAGACCCCACACTGACAGAAGGAAAAAAACAACCTTACAGCATGTTGACAGGAGTAATAGCGCATATACATGCACATTTTCAATTAATTTGGGTTTTTTTTTACATTACAATGGGTTTTTTTTAAGGTACAAGGGTTGGATGGTATGTGTGATGTTGATGGGGCTGCATAAAATGTTCATGGAAATTTTTTTTGGGACTGAGGTCTATGATCGGACCAACATAATTATTCATATTATTACTAATTCTTAGATTTCTTGATGCAGCCACTGCTGGAAAGTCCCAAAAAATCAGTCAAAAATGAGCTCAAAAATTGTGAAATTTTTGAAATTTTTAAAAATTTCCCAAAATTCAAAAAATCGACTTCGAACCATTATAACACTTTTTTTCACTCATACTCGATGGGGTTAATAGGTCCACCAATTTTTTTGGCTCTAAACATCATATATACCGAGATATGGAGTGGGTTTTTTTTACATAACAAAAATTTTGGTTTTTTATTACATAACAGCCATCTTATATATATATAAGCTCCTCACTTTAAAGCCTGCGTCTGTGCTCATATCAGGGTTGGCAAAAAACCCACTTTTTTTGAAAAAGCCCAGTGGCCCGGGTTTTTTCGGTTTTTTTTCATCTAAAACCTGAAAAACCCCGGGGGAAATTGGTTTTTTTTCATTTTTCCTTTCCTTTTCAGCAATAACTGCAATTTCATATTAATTATTGTTTGTTTTCAATTTTGTTAAGTTATTATAAGTTTGATTATAACAGTAATGCCAAAGACTCTGGGATCCGGAAGAAAACTAGGAAATGAATGGACTGAAGTTCTGAATGTCTAAGGCACCAGCAAAGTACAATGTAAATATTAAATATTACAGTGATACAATTAGCAATAAAATTGAAAGAATAAAAGTGGCATCGGAAAAAATCTTGTAGGGCTTGTCAATATTTCTTGGCAAATCTAGTTGAATCAAGGTGCTAATACACCGATTTGAAAGTAGTGGATCTTTAAAGATGTAGAAGAAAGGGTATCATCTTAATTTTTCGATGGTTGCAAACATTCAAAATGGAAAACATGTTATCTGCATCTGACACATCAAAAACTCAAAGAAATTGTGCGTAATGTTAACTTTACACTGACCTTGCTGGACAAAAAGAAATATTGACCAAAAAAATATCAGTTTATTTTATGCTAAACAACGGGTCTCATTTTTAAGTGTTGAATTGAAGAACTTTGTTGAAATGATACAAACCCCAAGACCTGGTTACTCCTCACCATCTCGAAGAAATCTAGCAGGTCCACTTTTGGACACGGCTTATATATATATATATATATATATATATAATTTATATTAATATATATATATTATATATATATTATAAATATATATATATATATATATATATATATATATATATATATTATATATATTATATATATATATATATATATATATATATCCCACCCGCTGTCCAGTTACCTTGCAGTTGGTGGGTGGGCTCTCTGGGATACTGTTGGGCGGGATATACTGCCCTTCAGTGTCCTAGAGCGAAAAACTGGACTTTTCGAATTCCCACCCATAAGTCCCTTCAATTAATTGTATAACGTTGCCCTTCCCTTTTCCCATCACAGCCCCATGGGCCATCCGGTGCCTCTTCCTACATGGGTTTTCAGTTCACCCCACACTTCCTCCCCGTGGATGAGGGTACAGTTTAAAAACCGGTCATTTACGCTCACCTCTGACTGGGCCGCCAATTGTAGGGAACCTGAGCCCTGGCTAACCACCATTGAGGCTGTTCTGCACTTTGGTGTATAATCTCAGGCTTTGCGTGAAGACTATAGGTGCCGTGTGGTAAACGGGTGGTCACCGACGTAGAGTTCTGGGAGGATCTTCACGAGGCCACATCCACAGCCCACCCTCCGGGTGGGGTCCGGAGTGTTGTGTGGTCTCTGGATGTGACCTTGCTGTGGAGAAGAGGGATTACCCTTCCTTATGAAATATTACGGCCTTTCCAGCCCATCCCTGTTATTTACGTTTATATCTCATTTGCATTATTGTTATGATGTTCATCCATGGAGACGAAGTTTGTGGTAAAATTTTTTTATGGAAAAGCCCTTGAACGAAATAACGTGTTTAAACCAAGGTGAGCTGAACAACAACAAAAACAACACAAAACAACTACCAAAAACCCAGCCTAACCCTACCACGGTCCTCCTTACTACTTCTAGACCTGGTACCTATGATTTGCTTTCTTCTTCTACACCTGAGGGTCCTTCGCAAAAATTCATCGATTCGTCGACCAGCAAACCTCGAACACCTCAGGTGCCCCAACGGTCCGGGCAATCCCACAAAGGTGCCCCCCGTAATAATAGTAGTTCTCATTCGTTTACTCCATATGCTGCACCTCCTCCAGGAATGTCAGCAGACATGTCATTCCCGATGTATTACATACTGCGATCCGCTACCTCCAAAACTCTTACTGAGCACAGAACCATTCCTCTCAGTAGGGCACTCGAAAAAGCCCTAGGAGTGAAGACCCTACCCAGTCACATGATGAGGGAATGGTCATTCTCGTAAAAGCTGACTAACCGAAATCAAGAGTTCCGATTTCTTCATCCTTAACGTCTCTTGGGAGATGTTCCTATTATTTCTACTCCTGATGACATAAGAAACACATCTAAAGTGCACGTATTTATTGCCCTGTCAGAGAGACGAAAGACACAAGCTTGTCCATTTTGGAAAAATCCACAGAGAAGATTTCCCGTTCACAAACATTTATAGATCTCCCCCTCGGCCGGGAAACTCCCGACAAACCAAACCCCCGTTTACTACGACCTTTAACACCCCTTATCCACCTACAAAGGTAAAAAATAAGGTTCACAAGTTACAGTGTTCGCGACGTTTATCCCTCGACCCAGACGTTGCTTCCAAATGTCAAACGGTTGGTCATCCCCGAAAATACTGTAGGAACAGGAAGACATATGCCCAATCTGCGGAGAATTTATTTACACATGTGAAAATACCCCTAACTGCAGAAACTGTAAAGGAACCCCACAGTGCTTCCTCTTTCAAATTGCCCTTCTTACCTGTTTGAACAGGAGCGTTTTTAAGCAGCTATGTACCATACAAAAATTGAGCAAGAGAGATGCTATACGCCAGCTCAAAGGAAAAAATATCAGACAAATCAAAATCAAACTTACGCCACAATTACAGCTACCCCCACGCCTTCACGTGTTAATCCGCCAACACAACCCTCTCCTAATAGAACTCCCTCTCTTAAATTTCGTTGAAACTCAGGCAAGTACTGCAACCAGTCTACCTGTACTGCCCACACTACCAATTTCTCAAAGAGCACAAAAGCAGCCCTGATTCAATCTCCCGTCCAAAGAGCCATCAACAAGCCTATCCTGAGCATTAACTCTCAACAAGCTACCAATGAAACTAAGCTAGCTCATCCAATACAAAATTTGGAAAACACTTCCTGCCAAGACACACTGTCCCATACTCCCCAAATTTCGTTATCATTGCTTATGCGTTATTTTGGTTTTCTTGTTTGTTAGTTTATTCGCCTCCCACTATTACTAAAACCCCTGGTAAAGATGTTTTAAAACACACAGAAAAGAATTAGTCGCCAAGTTAAAGATTATTCTGCTAAAATATAGAGCACGAATTCGTAAACAATAACACAGTTAAACCCCAGAGAAAAAAAACGGCAAAACTCAGAAGAGACCTTCGCCATAAGTCGGAACTTCTGAGACAAATGCAAAGGCTTTAATGACGTGCCCAAGTAATTCCCAACTAATGAACAAACTCCCCAACCAATCATTAATAGTCTACAAGACATCTTTATCCTCTGATCTCCTATAATTCTTCTCTCCCTAGTTCCTTTATCAGCCCTCTCTAAGGGATTCTATACCCTCGAAGATGAATTGGATAACAGCTCCCAAATGGAGCTTGATGCGATGACCCATTCTCTTTCTAATGCTTCCTGCACTTCCGAGAAAGGTGAATGGAAAACTGTTCAATGTAAACGTCGCAAACGCTCTAAACGTTCTGGGTCTGATGGAGGCATGAAGATGGACCCAGAGGTCCCCATTCTCCAATCAAACTACCCAATTTCCCAAAATCACCCGCATGATGAAGTACTGGAAAATTCTCCAGAATTAGACCTTGCCAATTCATCGAATCCCATATTGGAAATCGATGTCGCAACCCCAATACATTTTCAAAAAGACAATACCCTTCTGGATACACCTTCCTTCCCCATTTCCATGGAAACAACTCTATGCCCCTCCCACATTTCTGAATCTGCTCGCCAAGCGGATTCTGAAACTGCTCTCACTAATAAATATGAGCATTACGAATGCTCTTTTATTAACCAACCAAACCCACATAACAAGTTGGATTCGGTTGAATTCAACTTATCTCGCATTCATGGTGAAGCTCTTTCACCAAATACATCTGAAAACTCCTTCCTAAAAGAGGTCATACAACCTAACAAATCTCTGGTGTATGACTACCCTGGCCCCCCCAGGTTTTGTTCCCCATCCTCGCGAGACCCACGTCTCAACCTTCCCTCTCAATCCGCAACCCACCTCAAACACATTACAAACAACACAGTCACATAGAGACAATTGTCTCTAATAGACCACCATCATAATATTCATAACTCACCATGACTACTTTTCTTCAATGGAATTGTCGTGGATATTACTCTAATTTCGAAGAACTTGTTCAACTAATAACATATGTACACCAAAGTGTATATGTTTCCAGGAACTTCGACTATGTCATCGTGACTTCCTTCAACCATCTGAATATAAATCGCCGGTTAACTTCTATAGAAAGACGGTGACAAATGATAGGGAGAGCAGGAATACTCATTCACAAATCTATCCCCTATTCCCCAGTCCCTCTCCAAACCAAACTTCATGCAGTAGTGGCAAGAATTCACTTATCCATCGACCTTACTATATGTTCAATCTACTTGGCCTCCGAGTAGTAAATTTACTAAGGTCGACTTAGCAGATCTTTTTAAACAGCCCCTGCTCCGGTTGTTATACTAGGTGACTTCAACCTCCGCCACCCCTTATGGGGTGGACTCTGTCACTTCATCTCAAGTCCAAGAATCTTATGAGATCTCCTAACCCCCTTCCCTGGGATGCCTTAACACAGGAATCCCCCTACCTTTGAACGTTTAGATACACACACTTCCTCTTGTATCGACATTTCCTTTTGCTCCCATTCCCTTATTGATCGTTTTACCTGGTCCCGCTTTGATTAGTTTATGCGGCACGATCATTACCCCATTAGCATTAAACGAGCTTGCTCCAAGCCAATGCAAAAAAGCCCAAACTCCAGTGGGTTATGATCGAGCGGAGGTGGGCTCCTTTTTTCATCAGGCGACAGCTATCGAGCTCTTTTCGTCCTTTTAATAAACGAATTTCTCCGACTGTTTGTATTGATGCCTTGCTTCTTCCAGAAGTATCATCTTCGACAGCGGAAGCTTGCATTCCACAGTCTTCCTCAGAAGGGGTTCGGCAACCCCTTGGTGGTCCCAAGATGCGCACAAGCAAACCGAGAGAAGAAGAAACTTTACGGCAATACAAAAAGGCCCGTACTACCCCCAAACATGATTATTTTTTAAAAGCTGCCGCAGCGAGATCTAGGCGAATAATCGTTTCAAACGCCCGTAAACCAATATTTTGAACTTACATATCGGACTGTAAACTCCACAACCTCCCCTTCCCTAGTGTGGAAAGTCTACACAGCAAATATCTCGTCGCTCCAATGACTCTTCCACCCAAAGTCCTCCGTTATGGGCCTGAAATAACTGATACGATTTCAGCTCCGGCGGTGGTAGCGGATGCGTAAGGTAATAATAATAATAATAATTCGAGCTCATTCCGCTACACTGAAGTCTTTCAAAAACTGAGAACTGACACAGCACTACCAGACTTTTCAACAGCGAAAGGGGAAGATCATACCTACAACCGTCTTTTTACACTTGCAGAATATCAAACTGCATTGGCAAATAGCAAAGACGGTGCCCTTGGTCAGGACTGGATTTTCTACATCATGCTCCGTCATATTCCATCCTTCGGCGTCAGCATTTTTGCTGGATTTATTTATAACAGAATCTGGATGGAATCTTCTTTTCCATCTATTTGCGACTACAGCTTTTGTGAATTCCATTATCCCCAAACCTGAAAAGATCCGAAGTTTGGCAGACAACCAAAGACCAATTCGCTGACCTGTCATACTGTAAATTAATGGAGGAAATGGTTTCTGGCCGCTTACTCCCTGTTCTGGAGAGCCGTCAGCTCTTCTCCAAACTTCAGATTTGTTTCCGCAAAAATCGCGTCGACTGCGACCCTTGGTGGCGTAAAAATAGGACCATGACTCGAGAGCCTTCTCAACTGGTGGGATAGTTCTGTTGGTGTCTTTTTTGACCTTGAAAAGGCTTACGACACAACTGGAGAACTGGGATTCTCCTTAAACTCCATTCGCTGGGTTTCCGCGGACAACTCCCTCTTTTTATCAAATGCCTTTTATCACACAGATCTATCCAGGTTCGGTGCTCTGCTATTCTGTCACGCCACTTTACTCTGGATGAAGGCGTTCGCAGGTAGTGTTAAGTTACTACTATTTTGCTCTTGGATTCAAGATATGTTACCTCTATTCCAGCGACGGTCAATTTTTCTCGTATATGTCGATGACTTAGCATTATACATAGCCGGTGCCAGGCTGCCCTTTCTCGAACGGCAACTTCACCTAGCTATTGAGAATATTTCACAGCTAGCTCCCTGGCTTCCATTTCTTCTCCCACCAAAACCTCAGCAGTGCTTTTTAAGAAAAAAGGGAATCGAAGAACTGTGTGGCCACCTTCTTCCCAGCGAAACCTAACCTTATATGGTTCGCCCATTCGTGTAACCTCACAGGTCAAATTTCTAGGCCTCATTAGATGACCACTTAACATATGCACCGCATATTAAACACCTAAAAAAAACTTGTCATCGCACCCTTGACCTGTTACGTCATCTCGCCTCAAAATCTATGGGGTGCTGATCGCAATCCCTTTTACGTCTTTACGTAGCCCTAATCCGATTCGAACTGGATTATTGGTTGTGCAAAATTGGTCAGGCCCCACAACACTGCTAAAACCTGTTAGATTTCCCATCCAAACCGATAGCGATCCGTATCTCCACGGAGCTTTTCGATTCGTCCCCCCAGGTGAGCCTTGAAGTTGGAATCCAATGTGATGCCACTCTCTCTTCAAAGAGAATACATCATGTGGTACAAGTTATCTTCGTTTTCAAACCCCAATACGTCTGCTCTGGACAACGATTCTGCAGGAGGTACCTCAGAATCCTAATTATTGGCCATTTGCAAGACGCGTTCATAACATCTTTAAGCTTCCTCAACATTCCTTTGCCAAAGGTGCTGCCTTTCTCTTTTTGACGAAGGGTACACACCTTTGCTATTTCCCTCTCCTACCATTTGCTTGGCTTTGACATCTCTCTCCAAATCTTAGCCATCCTGCTGCCCTGTAAAAGCATCATTTCTGTCTCAACGCCGCAGTTCACGATGAATTTACTCCAGTGTTTTACTGCGCTCTAAAATAGGGACAGTGTGGGGCGCGTTTGCTGTCTTTCCTGACCGCAACCTCTCCCATACCCTTTCCCCCTATTATACTTCAATTTTACAGTCAGAGTTCAACGGGCTATAATTGATTGCCCTTTCCGTCGGAATTCTAATCGTTAACCAAGATCACTCGTATGTCGTTTATTCAGATTCGCTTAGCGCGCTACAAGCGCTTAAAACCCCTTATTCTAAAAACGCAATGGTATCAGCCGTACAACAATTTCTTCGACTTCTCCACTCCCGTAAGAAACAAATTATTTTATGTTGGACTCCCTTCTCATGTAGGGTAACTGGCAATGAAATCGCTGACAGAGAGGCCAAATGGCCGCCTCCTCTTCTCGAGTTGTTCCAGGTACCTCCCGGAAGCCACGACAAAGCCGCCTCCCATCAACTGATTACTATCCTGTTTTCCGACGGGGCTTTCGATCTTGTTGCAAGAGTGCTGGACGAGTGATCGGCGGGAAAGGAAACTCAGAAACATAAAAGCCGAACAATCGGTGAGTGGTCTTCCTCCCACAGACGAAAACGCTTTACAGGAGGTGATACTTGCACGCCTCCGTATTGGCCACACAACATCACTCACAGTCACTATATGTCACGAGACCCCCCTCCCATTTGCAAATTTTGCCGTCGCCACACCCCGCGCAATCTTTTCATCATATCTTCATTGATTGTTCCCATCTGGACCCTATTCGCTGTCGTTATTTTCCTACTTTACGGTCCATAACACCTTCTAAAAGATTATCCCATATCTTATCTGAATCTTTCCACTTTAGCAGTAACACTATTTTTCTTGTATCTTCAAGAAGTGATATGCTTTATAGCATATTGATTTGTTATGTAATCTTAAGACTATTAACAATGCAAGGATAAAAAATTTTATTTAGATTTTATTATTTTGACTGACCGGAGTATCATAAACACCAAGCAAGATCTTCTTTACATTGTAACAATATATATGAAGGCCCTCCCATGGTGCCTGATTTTACAGCCAAGTGTGGGCCGCGTTCATTTGTTGAGCCGTGTTTGTTTCTTTATAATAAATCAAAAAAAAAAAAAAAAAAATATATATATATATATATATATATATATATATATATATATATATATATATATATATATATATATATATATATATATAATATGTATATATATATATTATATATATATATATATATATATATATATATATATATATAATATATATATATATTGTTTTACAATGAAATGAAAATGAGTTTATAAACATTTCACAAAGTAAAAAGAGTATAATTTCTAATATTTTCATTTTTGCTTTACTATCTTTACATGCAATTATTCTGAAAAAAAAATTTGAAAAAAAACCCAAGTGGGCAAAATAGCGGGTTTTTTCAAGTGTGTTTTTTTTTGAAAAACCCGGGTGGGTTTTTTCGGGTCGGGCCCACTCATGCCAACCCTGACTCTGCAGGCGTCGAGGCTTTCATGGATTCTACTAAAATCTTGAACGAAATAAGGACCTTCTATGGGTGGACAGGGTGGTCAAAAAAGGTTCGAGAAAGGAGGTAGAATAGATTAGGTGGGACCCTTGAAATTAGCAAGTATGGACTGCTGGAAACAAACTAACACCAGCACTCCTCTCACCAAGGACATCTTTCCCTTTCAGCATAGGCAGAATTTGTTGAACTTGTTCATAAAATAAAATACACCTCCCCCTATTACTGCTGTTGTAGAGCGAATATTTAGTACTGGTGGGGATATTTTGAGGGAAAAGAGGTCAGCCTTAACTGCTTTTAATTTTGAGCAGCTAATCTTTTTGAAAGGTAATTTGGATCTCTTGTTCTTTGACGAAGACATTGAGGAGGAAGAGGAAAATCTTGAGATTTTGTAAATATTCATTCAATTTTTCATATAATATTATAAATAAATCTTTTGTAAGGATATATACTATTTAGTATTTAATATTAAAACCTTTTGTGAAGTCGCACATTATTAGTGGAAGACGTGCGGACTCGCTAGCGGACTACGTTTTCTCGAGGTGCGGAGGTGCGCTAGCGGACTACGTTTTCTCGAGGTGTGGAGGTGCGCTAGCGGACTACCCCTAAATGAGCGGGGTGCCCACCTCTGCTATAGGTGCAAGACTGGAGCGAAAATGATTTCGCTCGCTCTCCCGACTTCTTTTATAAATAGAAATTTAAAAAAAACTACATACAACTATTACAAGTATGTTTATTAAATATCTTATTAGACTAAATCATCGGACGTTTCTGTCGTATTACAAGACAATTTTTAAAATTTGTATTCAATTATTTATCATAAATTGAAAACATGGTGTTTTAATTGTTATAATTCAGAATTTACGCTTAATGAAGGAGGTACGGTTGCACCATCGCTTCTTTCTCAACATTGCACTCTCTCTCTCTAGTATATCTATGTCTTTCCTTAAATAAGGGGCCCAAACTTATGCTCAATTTACCCTAATACTGGCCTAACATAGCTGGTAGGCAGTCTACTTATAACTTCCTGGCTCTTGTAAATGACATTGGAATTTATTTTACCTATCATCTTATTAGCGTTATTCCTTGATTCCAAACACTGATTAGCTACTTTCAAATTACTGCTTATAATAACATTTAAATCTTTTTCTTGGTTCACAGGCTCAAGCCAATCCCCATTCATATTGTAGTTAAAACTTTTATTTGAGTAACCTTTTATTTGAGAATTAGATGCTGAAATTGTGAAAGAAATTGAGACAGCATGCCACAGTAATGAAAAAGGTATAGTCATAATGGGCGATTTTAATTTTCCTGGCATTCATTGGGATTCCTTGTCTAATATGGACCGTAGTAGTTCTGCATTCATAAATTGTATACTAGATAACTTTTTGACCCAGATGGTCCAAGAACCCACAAGATACGATGCACTATTAGACTTAATATTAACTAATGATGAAAGTATGGTGGGAAGTTAGAGTTGAGAAGAATTTAGGACTTAGTGACCATATATTAATGAGATTTAATATAATGTGATACTCTGGCGCCCAAATTGCAAGTTAATAAGGAAAAGATCATAGATTTCCGAAATGGCGATTTTACCAAATTTCGAGACATGCTTAGTATAACTGACTGGGATAAAGAGTTTAAAGACCAAAACTGTTTTATCATGTGGGAACATTTTAAACAAATTTTAATGAATATTCAGTCAGTATGTTCTTAAAGATAAACCCATTAGGGTGGCGAGGAGAAGAGAAACCTGTTTGGTGGAATAGCGAGATAAGAGAGAAAATAATGAAAACGCAGATGTTTTAAATATTCAAGGGTAGTAATAGAAGATGATTTAGAAATTATAGGAAAAATAGAAATGAACTTTACCAGTCAATAAGAAAGAAAAGAGAGGCAGAAAATTAATTTAGCAAGGAATAGTAATAAAGAACCTGAAGAAGTTTTTTAGCTTTTTAAATTTAAAAGTAAGAACTAGACCAAATTGCGTCCAATTAAAATTATTGAAAATTTAGTGAGTTCAGATAAGGAAAATTGGTCAACATTTTTCAATGCTTATTTTGCTTCAGTGTTTACAGAGGAAAGATTAGATAATAGTTTAGAGACTAATAGTTCTTGTATGCATTGTAACAAATAGACTTACAGAATTTGAACTTGATGTAAAAGATATTAAACGTTTATTAGATCATATTGATCCAAGTAAAGCTGAAGGCCCTGATGGTATATATGGTTTAGATTCTGAAAGAGGGTAGTTAAGCATTGCAAAAGCACTGTATTTGATTTTTAATTTTTAAGCGATCTATAACATTGGTGGAGGTCCAGATGACTGGGAAACAGCTATGTTGTGCCTATTCTATAAGAAAAGTTGAGTAGGAAGAATGGAAATTACTGGCCAGTTAGCTTAACAATCTCTGCGTTGTTTTAAAGGTTCTGAAAAGTTACTGAAGGCAGTATAGAGAAAATATTTAGAAGATAAAAAGGTATTGTATGACTCCCAGCATTTTCAGAAAGGGCTAGGTCATGTCAGAAACCTTTTAGAATTTATGGAATACATTACGACGCGATTGACCGAGGAGATCCAGTTGATTTTGTATATATTTGGACTTTAGTAAAGCTTTTGATAAGGTTCCCCACATAAGCCTGATGAAGAAGTTTGCAGTGTTAGTGGAGTGGTACATGGTTGGATTAAAGAGGGGTTGCCGAATAGAAAACAGTGTGTACAACTAAATGGGGAATAAATCATCATGGAAATAGTGAAGAGTGGTGTGTCCCACAGGGTTCAGTGCTGGGGCCACTATTGTTCTCATATATATAAAATGATTTAGACCAGGGACCTAAATGCAAGGTTTCTAAGTGTTTGCAGATGATACTAAAGTGGCTACCTCAGTTAGAAATAGTGAAGGATGCATAAAGATCAAGAATGATTCTTGATAAACTTCTTGGTGGGCAGATAAGTGGCAAATGAATTTAATAGTAAAAAGTGTTCTTCACTAGGTTACTCAAATAAAAGTTTAACTACGATAAGAATGGGGATTGGCTTGAGTGTGGACCAGGAAAAAGATTTAGGTGTGATTATAAGCAGTAATTTGAAAGTAGCAAATCAAGTTTTTGGAAGCTAGAAATAAAGCTAATAAGAGCTGGGCATAATAAATCGCAATGTTGTTTACAAGAGCAAGGAAATAATAAGTAAACTGTATAAAGCCTATGTTAGCCAGTAATAGAGTATTGTGCACAAGTTGGGCCCCTTATTTAAAAAAGACTTAAGATATGCTAGAGAGAGTGCAACGTAGAGCCACAAGGATGATTTCTGGGTTTGAGGGAAGACTATGAGGAGAGGCTGAAGGAGTTAGGAAGTTCTGTAGAAAGCGATTTCTCAGAGGGGACATTGATACAATTCTACAAAATATTTACATCTATTGATAATATAAGACCAATAAATTTTCATAGTAGAACATGGACATGTGACCCAGGGGCATAATAAGAAAATTAAGAAAGCATGCCATCGTGATATAAGAAAGCATGCATTCAGTTAATAGGCGTTGTTAAATTTTGGAAAGTCTGCCAGGGAGGTTGTTAGTGTGACTCAGATTGCAAACATTTAAGAAACGGTTAGATTTGTTTATGGATGGGTTGGGTATCATATAATATATTGAACGAAAGCAAATTGGCGGAGTTTTTAGTTATAGAGTTATTGTTGAGATGGCATGTGTACCATAACTTAGTTATGTAATGCATTTGGATGGGTTTTGGGTATCATAATTTCTATATATCATTTAGTTTTGACTAAGCCAAATTGGTGGATGATTAGCTACTTTCAAATTACTGCTTATATATAATCACACCTAAAAGTTTTTTTTGGTCCACAGACTTGAGCCAATCTCCATTCATATTGTAGTTAAAACTTTTATTTGAGTAACATATGTGAAGAACTTTTTACTATTAAAATTCATTTGCCACTTATCTACCCACCCAAGAAGTTTATCAAGATCATTTGAATCTTTATACATCCATCAATATTCCTTACTGAGGTAGCCAACTTTTAGGTATCAGTCTGCAAACTTTATAAAAAAAAATTTACCCCAATTTTTTTAAAAAAGTCCCTGGTTCTAAATTATATATATATATATATATATATATATATATAATATATATATATATATACCGCTATATATTATATAATATATATATATATATATATATAATAATATATATATATATATATATATAATATATAATATATATATACGGTATATATATATATAATATATATATATATATATTATATGTATACTATATAATATATATATATAAATTATATATTATATATATATAATAATATATATATTAATATATATATATTATATAGAATATATATATATATATATATATAATATATATATATATAATATATATATATATATATATATATATTATTATATATTTATATATATTTTATAATTATTATATATATAGATATATATATATATATATATATTAGGGATGTGCCGAATATTCGGTAAGTATTCGGTAAGTATTCGGCCTATTCGGCCAAAATGCCGAATATTCGGTATTCGGCTTTTTGCCGAACTATTCGGCCGAATATTGAGCTTTAGAAAATAAATTACTTCAACATAAGGGAAAGTTATTTCAAATTTAAAATTGAAATTTTAGAAAACTTATTTTCCAAAAAATTAAAAATATAGAAATTTTGTAGCTAATATGGCGAAAATCTTTGTCATTTGTAAGATCCTATAAGGGGCCTTGACATTTTTCAATATTCTAAACAAATAGAATTCATTTAGCGGATACAGGAGATAATGGACCAAACATGGTAGCTGGTATAAGGGAGAGTGGCTTGCTATCAATTTCATGTTATATTCACATGTTGCAACTATGCATTCCACGATTCAATATTATGTCTGAAGTCTGTTAAAGATATTTTGTTTACGCATATCCTGTCATTTTCACCATTCAGCAAGGCAGCCTGCAAAGCTTTAAACTTTACAGATGCAGCCTGAAGTCAAACAGCATAAATAATTCAAGACGTTTCTACACGCTGGAACGGAACTTATGATATGCTTAAAGATTGATTTGAACAAAAAGTTCCCCTATCCATGTACGCTGCTGAATGTAATCAGAAAATGTTGACTGATTTTCAGTGGGCAAAATTATTCCATTTACTTGAGCCATTTAACAACATCACTAAAACAAGCAGTAAACGTGAAGAAACAGTCGCCCAAGTGATTCCCTTCCATTTTAGCGATAAATCTATTTTTAAATAAGGCAATTAGAAGCAAAAGCTTCAAGTGGAATAATCACACTCGTTGAAGAGCTTAAGAAATTCAGTAGAAAAAAAGACTTTCTAAGTTTCTATGTGAAAATCTTTGTGTGTAGCTACTTTCTAAGATCTGCGATTCAAGCTAATTTTTCAACATAAATCAGATGAATCAGTAAAAAATATGGTCGTCGAGGCATGGAAAGAAATGCATGAAAAGTTTAGCTCCTGACTCTTCTGCTTGACGATGATTCACGTAGTGTGGGAAAGTGAAGCTGAAGGTTCCATTTCACTTCTTTAATGGATTGTTTAAAGAAATTGTGACTTGCGGCATCAAAATCGTCATACAGAAAAGAAAGTGAGGGTGAAAAAAGAAAAGTCCCATTCTTCTGACGATGTGATTATTGTACATAAAAGTAAAAGGCTACATACGGAATTACATCAAGAAATAAACAAATATAGTTTGCCTACTTTGACCAGTGAGACAATGATATTCCTTTCAATTGGTGGAAAACACTGGAAAATAGTTTTATGAATTTGAAAAAAACTAGCAATAAATACCTTTCAGCTCCACCGTCTTCAGTCGAAAGTGAAAGAATATTTATTTAGAACACGGAGGAAATATTTATAAACCACAAGAAATAGTGTTATCCCCTGAAAATGGAGAACTGCTAATGTTCTGTAATTTTAACCTTAGAGCTTATTCAAAAGAAGTTTAGTTTAATATCTTTAACTACGAAACTTTTCAATTTTCATTTAAT
>JABUQX010117382.1:12500-19427 GCA_015478945.1 Trachelipus rathkii | reverse complement strand
TGAAGAACTGTGAATAAGGAATGACTTCCGATCCAGAGAAAAAGTTATTATAAGACACGCTTATCACGCGTCCTAACGATGACACTCAAGCGTTTTGGGATAAATATAAAATAAAAATATTTTTTGTGTTTATTTAAGCAACCAAATAATCCTGGTGAAGTAAATATAATAATAAATATATTATGAAATTATTGTAATTATTAATATTATTCTATATTTTAAAAAAAACGAAACAAAAAAAAATAGTGAACTGCAGAATTATTCGTGCTCATTTCATTTATGCGCACTTAGCATAGCTCTCGATTATATTATTTTCTGTTTCCTCTCGAAAAAAACTCGCTTAAGAAATTAAAAATTTATTTTACCTCCCGAGAATTTAAAAGTAACGTTATTTCGTGCCTCGATCGAAGCGCGAAAGCATTTAGCTTTCTTTAAAATAATCTTCAATTGTACTCTTTATATATTATTTTTTTAGTTTAATCTCCATTACGTTCCTTCTTCTTCTATAAGTATTTTTTACTAAAAAAAAAAAGAAAAAAACTTGAAAAACACCACACGAAACGCCAATGTTCTCTCGGAACACGTCGTTGTTACATACTGACGTTTCGCGCGACAAACTTCCATTTATTTTACCCAAGATTAGATGGGGAACATGGCTTTGGCACAAATTTGTGTCAAAACCCTCTATTGGGAACATGGCACAAAGTTGTGTCAAAACCACCTATTGGGAACATGGCACAAAGTTGTGTCAAAACCCCCTATTGGGAACATGGCACAAAGTTGTGTCAAAACCCCCTATTGGGAACATGGCACAAAATTGGCACAAAAATTTTTAGGTAATAAAGGGATTTGTGCCAATTTTTGGCACAAAATTGTGTACCAGTGCTGAGATCCTTTAGTTGGTTCCCGTTAGATGGCACAATTTTTTTTTTTTATTTTTACATGTGCTACATATAGGGCACAATAAATTTAGTTTATTGAATTGTCTTTATATTTTTATTATTATCTATATATTATTGTTAATTTATTTGTATTTCAAAATAAAAGTTAAATCTTATATAATATAATCATTTTTACCCGTAGCGTATCAGTCGGTTGCGCCGATGTGTGAGGTTTAAGAAGAAGTGACCAACACACTTAAAGAGATTTCGTTGTACAACAGTGGTGGGCGAGGTTAAAACAATTTTTTTGAAAAATCATTTCCTACGAAGAATCTTGGATTTCGAAGTCAAAAAACGAGTATTACGCGATGCTAGGAAATCATAATTTTGTATCTAACGAACTTCGTCGCAAATTGATAAAGCTTTCTCCCGAACAAATTATGAGGTTGGGTATTACATATCGCCCTATTTGCGGATCTGAGAGGCTTTGGGATCCCGTTACTGACCCGCCCTTATTTCGAACTGAAAATTCCGATGAGGACGATGATGAATCGATCAGAATAACGATAAATGAACCGAGTATTAATCCGATCGCTACTAACAGCAACCGCAATATCGAAGACGATACTAGAAATTATCCTAACGACCTTCCTACTATTGATGAAATGCGCGCCGAAGCAGAGGCAGAAGCGGCTTTTTCCAAAAATTCGCGATCCCGAGAAGCGCAAATCCAACGTGTTTTTGAGAAAATGATTTGCAAAGTTTGCTTGGACAAAGACACGGAAATCATATTTTTACCTTGTAGACACATGATGACATGTTCTTCGTGCGCACCTGCCCTCACGTCGTGTCCGTGCTGTAGGGGACCTATAAAAGCCACCATTAGACCGATCCTCGCATGAGATTTATTGTTATATTGTATACGTATATATATATATATATATAATTATAATTATATATATATATATATAATATATATATATATAATATATATATATATAATATATATATATATAATATATATATATATAATATATATATATATAATATATATATATATAATATATAATTTCAATATAATAATTTAAAATAAATTTTTTTAATTCTTGGTCGTAAAAGGAAAATCAAAATTAACAAAAATAACAATAATTTAATTAAATAATGATGATTAAATATATTTTCCCTACATATTGATATATTTATTGGCGAAATAGTTTCAGTTATTTTTCACTACTTAACTCTTTTTCTTTCTTTGTAGTAGTTCGGAACATGGAAAAGCCGTCCTGCGATAAAAATTGCCGCTTCAAATGCGGAAATATTATAAACGAGGATGTGTTGCAAAAAAATCTTTCCGAGTTTTTGGAAATTAAAAACCAGAAACCCCTACGACAAAGTTTCCTCAAGAAACGCATCAAAAGATGTTATCCTAAATATGAAAAACCGAGCAGTCTAAGACGAAGGAATAATGGATATTTTCTTTTAGATGACGGGTGGATTCGAGTATGCAAGACTTTCTTCAAAGAAACTCTCAACATAGAAGATAAAGATATAAGAGCCGTAGTTCGCGCGAACCAAAGAAAACGATTGAAAAACGAAAATCAGCGCAGTCCATTTTGCGACGTAAATTGCTGTCTCTCTTGCGAGGGCAAAGTAGATCAAAAGAGTAGAAGAGAAAATTTCGAAGACTATTTAAAACTCGCGAACACGGAAAGCAAGGAAAGATTTTTGGGGCGGCTTATTAAAAGATTCATGCCGAGATATCGATATCCGGTGCCAGGCAGTCGCAGAAATTTAAATAACGCGTTTTACTTGTTTGTCGATAAAGGGAAGAATCGAATATGCAGGGGCTTTTTCAAGAAAACTTTCAATATTACGGATAAGGTTATCAACGTCATTGTCAAAAAGAAATACTCGAAAGAAGGACTTCAGCCTTCGCGAGATCTCGTAAGAAAGGAACCACCAACTACCAATCCAGTCGAAAACGTGACAAATGAAAACGTTAACAAATTATGAAGCGCGGTTCCCATATGGTAGGTGGGTTCCTTTCTTACGAGATCTCGCGAAGGCTGAAGTCCTTCTTTCGAGTATTTCTTTTTGACAATGACGTTGATAACCTTATCCGTAATATTGAAAGTTTTCTTGAAAAAGCCCCTGCATATTCGATTCTTCCCTTTATCGACAAACAAGTAAAACGCGTTATTTAAGTTTCTGCGACTGCCTGGCACCGGATATCGATATCTCGGCATGAATCTTTTAATAAGCCGCCCCAAAAATCTTTCCTTGCTTTCCGTGTTCGCGAGTTTTAAATAGTCTTCGAAATTTTCTCTTCTACTCTTTTGATCTACTTTGCCCTCGCAAGAGAGACAGCAATTTACGTCGCAAAATGGACTGCGCTGATTTTCGTTTTTCAATCGTTTTCTTTGGTTCGCGCGAACTACGGCTCTTATATCTTTATCTTCTATGTTGAGAGTTTCTTTGAAGAAAGTCTTGCATACTCGAATCCACCCGTCATCTAAAAGAAAATATCCATTATTCCTTCGTCTTAGACTGCTCGGTTTTTCATTTTTAGGATAACATCTTTTGATGCGTTTCTTGAGGAAACTTTGTCGTAGGGGTTTCTGGTTTTTAATTTCCAAAAACTCGGAAAGATTTTTTTGCAACACATCCTCGTTTATAATATTTCCGCATTTGAAGCGGCAATTTTTATCGCAGGACGGCTTTTCCATGTTCCGAACTACTACAAAGAAAGAAAAAGAGTTAAGTAGTGAAAAATAACTGAAACTATTTCGCCAATAAATATATCAATATGTAGGGAAAATATATTTAATCATCATTATTTAATTAAATTATTGTTATTTTTGTTAATTTTGATTTTCCTTTTACGACCAAAAACGAAAAAATTTATTTTAATTATTTTTTTTAAATGATAAAAGTAATATATAAAAATAAATAAAAAAAAATAAAAATATTATATATATAAAAAAAAAAAAAAATATATATATATATATATATATAATATATATATATATATATATATATATATATATATATATATATATATATATATACATTATAACAATATAAACAGATAAATCCATGCGCGAGGATCGGTCTAATGGTGGCTTTTATAGGTCCCCTACAGCACGGACACGACGTGAGGGCAGGTGCGCACGAAGAACATGTCATCATGTGTCTACAAGGTAAAAATATGATTTCCGTGTCTTTGTCCAAGCAAACTTTGCAAATCATTTTCTCAAAAACACGTTGGATTTGCGCTTCTCGGGATCGCGAATTTTTGGAAAAAGCCGCTTCTGCCTCTGCTTCGGCGCGCATTTCATCAATAGTAGGAAGGTCGTTAGGATAATTTCTAGTATCGTCTTCGATATTGCGGTTGCTGTTAGTAGCGATCGGATTAATACTCGGTTCATTTATCGTTATTCTGATCGATTCATCATCGTCCTCATCGGAATTTTCAGTTCGAAATAAGGGCGGGTCAGTAACGGGATCCCAAAGCCTCTCAGATCCGCAAATAGGGCGATATGTAATACCCAACCTCATAATTTGTTCGGGAGAAAGCTTTATCAATTTGCGACGAAGTTCGTTAGATACAAAATTATGATTTCCTAGCATCGCGTAATACTCGTTTTTTGACTTCGAAATCCAAGATTCTTCGTAGGAAATGATTTTTCAAAAAAATTGTTTTAAGCTCACACTGTTGTACAACGAAATCTCTTTAAGTGTGTTGGTCACTTCTTCTTAAACCTCACACATCGGCGCAACCGACTGATACGCTACGGGTAAAAATGATTATATTATATAAGATTTAACTTTTATTTTGAAATACAAATAAATTAACAATAATATATAGATAATAATAAAAATATAAAGACAATTCAATAAACTAAATTTATTGTGCCCTATATGTAGCACATGTAAAAATAAAAAAAAAAAATTGTGCCATCTAACGGGAACCAACTAAAGGATCTCAGCACTGGTACACAATTTTGTGCCAAAAATTGGCACAAATCCCTTTATTACCTAAAAATTTTTGTGCCAATTTTGTGCCATGTTCCCAATAGGGGGTTTTGACACAACTTTGTGCCATGTTCCCAATAGGGGGTTTTGACACAACTTTGTGCCATGTTCCCAATAGGTGGTTTTGACACAACTTTGTGCCATGTTCCCAATAGAGGGTTTTGACACAAATTTGTGCCAAAGCCATGTTCCCCATCTAATCTTGGGTAAAATAAATGGAAGTTTGTCGCGCGAAACGTCAGTATGTAACAACGACGTTTCCGAGAGAAATTTGGCGTCGTGTGTTTTTTTTTAATTTTTTTTCAGTTTAGTTAACTCTAAAAAAATATTTATCGAAGAAGATTGAATTTAAGGGAGACTAAACTAAAAAAAATAATAATATATAGAGTACAATTAAAAATTAACTTAAAAAAATCTTAAGGGTACCCCCTCGCGCTTCGATCAGGGCACGAAATAACGTTACTTTTTACTTCTCGGGAGATGGTGTAAAATAAATTTTTAATTTCTTAAGCGAGTTTTTTTTCGAGGGAAACAGAAAATAATAATTACGGTATCTAAGTCTATAAAGAATTGTTATTCAGCAGTTCATATTTTTTTTTGTTCGTTTTTTTTAAATATAGAATAATAATTAATAATTACAATAATTTCATAATATATTTATTATTATTTTAATTACAGGATTATTTGGGTTGATTAAATAAAACAAAAAATATTTTTATTTTTATTTATCCCAAAACCGCTGAGTCATCATCGTTAGGCGCTGGTGAATAAGCGTGTATATAAATAACTTTTTCTCGGATCGGAAGTCATTCCTTTTCACACCGTTCGCAGGGCAGACAGAGTGAATATGCGACCTATTTACTCAAAGCTTCGTACTAGAATGACAAATGAGAGTCGCTGTCATACACCTCCCGAATTATTAGCGAACATTAATAAGCCCCGATAACGAAAGAATGGAGCTGCGTATATATTTCTCGTGCAGGGGCTGTTTATAAATTGAAAA
This sequence comes from Trachelipus rathkii, assembly GCA_015478945.1. Classification (NCBI taxonomy): domain Eukaryota; kingdom Metazoa; phylum Arthropoda; class Malacostraca; order Isopoda; family Trachelipodidae; genus Trachelipus; species Trachelipus rathkii. The sequence goes on along the minus strand of JABUQX010117382.1, from coordinate 13,508 downwards.
CGTAAATTACATCTACAACTCTACCGCGTTTGGGATTGTTATTATTATTCGAAATGGCTACTTTGAAGATAAATGTCTACAGCGTCATCGTCGAAGGAAAAGCCTGTACGATATTAGAATTGGAAAATCCCAGGAGATCCGTCTATACGGAGGCGGGCCACAACGAAGAAGAGATCGTTTTAGACGACGCCTTGGGTAATTACATCATCGTGACTCCGAAGGTTTGTTTCCGCCCAATGTTGTACGACGAAGAGAAAAATATCATCATCGACGAATCTCGGGACACTATTTCAACGTCCGAAGAGTACATTTTTCTCGATATCCAACCCGGAAGGGTCGAAAGCATTCTGGAAATGATACTTTGTATATCCGGGGTTCCTCTCAATTTACACCTCGAATACGTCATAAAAAGTATCGTAAGCATTAGCGCGCTGAAGAAAATGTTTCGTCGATGGAAATTTCATTCAGAAATGTACCTTGAAAATAATCGAGGATGCGCGATGGCCCCGTTCTACGCAGAGCAGAAAATAGAACGCTGCGTACGGGTGATGAAATCGCTGATGGCGGACGGATTTAAAGCTCTCTGCGAGGAAAACACCGACCCGAATAAATGTCCGATGGAGTTCAACTTGACTTTATGCGACCTAAGAATTGAAGCTTTTAGGCTTGTGGAGTTTGTAGAATCCATGTCGAAACTAATCGGAGAATTTCCGAAATTTGAAATTCCCGCCCAAATAAAGATGGCCAAATTCGTGTTAACCTCATCGGTTAATCATTTGGACGTTTGGGGAACGGAGGAAGAAGTAATAAAGTTATCTCGACGTTCCGAATCCCAAATTTCGAACTACCTAAATGGCGAATGCAGAAAATGCCAAGACGAATTTACGGAGAGAGATAATAAACAAATTCTGGAAGCCGTGGAATCCGAAAGAGAAGCGATAGAAAAATTTATAAGAGAAGAACTGGACAAAAACTTTTGCCGAGTGATGTACGATTCTTTGATAGAAA
>JABUQX010117381.1:0-37362 GCA_015478945.1 Trachelipus rathkii | reverse complement strand
CATTTCAGACCTTGAATATTTCATTTTAGACTTTGAAAGTTTCATTTCAGTAATTGTATTGACATCTCATTCACCTCAAAGGAATCACACCAGGGATCCTCATCGTAAAAACTGAGAGACAGTTCATCAAGGTGAGCAAGATAATTCAAATTTTGCAGTCTAGTGAAAGAGGCAGATGAGGCTCTACGCAAAACTTGAGATGCTGCCTTACAGAAGAGAATCCTTTCATGCCCGAGGGTTGGCATCGAAAATGCAGGTTTTCATTAATTTTCAATCCCTTCCTCAGACAGATATTTATCAGCACCTCTCCTTCAATCCAGTCGAGAGAGAAGCGGGCGTATTTATAGTGTAGGTAGAATGTAAACACCCAAAAAGAAACAGTCTCTCGCCAGATACTAGTGGAAGCTTAATGTTTTTGCATCACAACTTGTGCGATTTTTGAATTCTGTAAGTAATTGATGATGGCTCTTATTCTTAAAGGAGTATTTTATAGGTATGTCATGTTTGGAAAGAATAGCGTGTTTTTTATTTAACTTTTCGGCGGATTAATTGAGGTCTCTTTCTTTCATTATTTTTATTTTGTTATATTGTAGCTAGTTAAGAATCTTCCTTGTAAATTGTAATCATGTAAAACATAAAAGCTAGCTAGCAAACTTAGTTAATACTTAACTTCGAAATAGGAAACTGGAATATTTTTTAAACTAACACAAACATAAAAAAGTTATTAGTTATATTTGCAATTATTATCTGCCATTCATATTACTACTGTTCATTATAATGATAAAAAATCTTGGCGGTGTAACCTAAATATGACAATATAAATGCGACTAAGCATTGTTTGCTACAGGGAATGCAATGTTGGAGTTTGCGGCTCAGCAGTGCACAACTGTTCATATCTTATTACTGTGTATTATATATTAATTAAAGTATCGGTATCGGTATCGGTATTGCGTCAAAGAGACGAGAGCTTCTCCGGTATTCGGTATCCGGTATCCGGTATCCGGTGTGTGATCATGTATCGGTAAATCCCTAATTATTAATATAGCTATATATAATAGTGATGTATCAATTTGGCATATTTGGGGACTAAGCAATTTATACTAGCAAACACAGACTCACATCAATATATAAATTATAGTATCTTACGATGATAGTTATTATATAATTAATATATATATGCTAATTTAGTATTAGGACCTTAGAAAGTAACATATACTAAAACATAGTATTCTAGTACGTGACGGTACAATGTCATTATTATATATTAGTGGGCCGCGTAGCCAGAATTTTTTTCGTTAGGTATTATATATAGCTATATCATATAGTATATATAACTAATATGATATATCTTGCGCGATAGGTTAACTTAACGTATATATTGATATACAGCTAATCCGTCTTAATATTAAGTTATATAACTAATATTTATAGACCATTATAATCGCTATATCTAACTTATACGTATAGTTATTATATATATATAGTACTTACTAGGTAAGCTATCTTACACTACTATTATACAGCTGTCATACTATACGTCTAAAGACCTTCAATAAGAAGGGTGAGGTTGCGGTAACGGTTTCGGGGCTGAGACCCCAATTTTCATCAACCCCTACAAGGTGGGACAATATTTCTAATTTTTCAACCAATTTTGATGGAAAAAAAGATAACTGTGAGCTTTTTGACCTCTAAAGACGTCGTTTTTATCGAATGTTTTCTGTGTCTGTAAGTCATTCTTTAAGAATTTCATTTTATTTTTTCCAAAATCTTTGTTTTTGACAGTTCTTTTCAAAATTTTCCCAAATATTTTTTTCGAAATGACTTCAAAACTTGAAATTATATACATACGATGGTCCATTAGCTATCAAAATATACACGAAGTGAGACGAGAAATCGCCTTTCTAAATAAAACATTCCTAACTCCTTAACTTCTTCAGCTTCTTCCCTCAAAGCCAGAAATTTCATCCTTGTTGCCACTACTTTTACACTCTCTTCTAGCCATACACTAGGATCTTTTGCTTAAAATAATAGGCCCAAACCTGTGCGCAATTATCTAATATCAAACATAATGAATAGCTCATTATACAAGCACGAGTCTATCTTCTGTGAAATGTAAACCTCGTATTGCGATTTATATACTTTAACATCTTATTAACTTTATTTCCTTGCTCTCAAACAGTATAGTTAGTTTCAAGTTGCTGCTTATACTTCACATCTCAATTTCTTCTTTTGGTCCACAGAGCTCAAGCCAATCTCCCGATTCATATCGTAGTTTAAAGTCTTATTTGAGGTACCTAAATGAAGAACCTTGCACTTTTTACTATTAACTTAAAATTTATTTGCCACTTATCTGTCGACTAAGGAAGTTATATCAAGATCATTTGAAAGCTTATATCATCCACATTGTATTCTTTACTAAGGTTAGCTTACTTTATAGGTATCAATCTGCAAAAAAAACTTTAGGCGAGGTGGGGAAAAAAAAAACTACTACAGTGAGTAAGGTGACCCTCAACTGGCATCCACAGAGCGAAGGTGATTCTTCGAATCTCGGGTACCTCGCTAGTCCGCTATGTCAGTATAGTCATATTATATTTTTTGAACTTCTACGTTACGGATTCAGGGGTGTGTTTTTCGGGCGTATCGATTTTATCATTCACCGAGATTCTCACGTACTTTCCTGGGTTGATTTTATGTATGGGATTCACCCCCAGGGGGCATCCCCAAAGGGGGGGGTGGAGCCCACTCGTTTTCTGTAGCCGTGTTTAGCTGCGATACCCATTGGACATTCCTATTGTTATATTTTGGAACACAAGGGGTCGTCTTCCGTGGTTCGGGACGACGCGTTTTTTTTTTTTCGCACCGCAGGCGACAAGGGACCGCAACGTCCGCAGCCAGCAGCCGCCTCAAAGGTTACGGAACGCATCGGTTTCGCGCCGGGTCCTGTGGTACCGCATCGCACCGCCTCGAATCATCTGTTTTCTGGCGTTTTTCGGTTTTTCTTTTTCAGTATATTAACCTAGCTACGTTCGATCCATGGACTATTTCTTAGTCGTCGTAATAATTAGACATGTTATTCCACATGACCGTTTACAAAGATGTTCATTAGTCCCTAATATTTCATTCTCTTAATGCAAGATGTGCATCAAAGGATATACGATATTATTGAATTATTATTTATAATAATGAAACCAATTCAGACATCCATTATATTACTATCATATATATAAATAGATCATATATATATTATACTATATATCAATTGCTATATATATATACCGAACGTAAATATCTTATATATATAATTATATATCATCAAATAAATAAATATTTCTTTATTTTATCATATAAATTTTCTGTTAAAATTTAAAGACGGATGATTTGAGATTGTGCTGGATTCGAACCTTTACCTCTTACTATTGCCCTCTTGGTTTTAAAGTGGAATGGGCTGCAGGTACGTATGAGAGCATCTACATTCGATATATTTATTTTTATTTTTAGTTCAAATAATGATCATGATATATGTTTAGCTTTTTCCCTATACCACTTATGTTATCGTGATACTTAGATATATATATACTATAACTATATATATTATATATACATAATAGCGTTTTCAATCCGTATATATTATTATATATCTAGATTATTAGATATATATATATTAGTATATATATTATAATTAGTGCACTATACAGTTTTTAAATATTTACCATACTCCCTTTAACATCTCATATATATATAATCATATATCATAATTACTAAAATATATATATAATATATATTTATATATATATAATATAGTATATTTATATAATATTAAGACCGTTATAATGAATTAATATAGCTAAATTGCAATAAGCAACATATTGCAGTTGTGGAAAATGCTCGAAGCTCTTAAAACACAGGAACATTACGTAAATACGCGCTTAAAAATCATCCTATATAGAACTCGTACATGGGCCATATAGAAAGAAAAGAGAGTCTGCGAACATATTGCACCTCAAGGCCTTCAGACAAAATCTTTATTGTATGGAATACCTTTTTAGTGTTGGTTTATCGATTTAGACCTCTTGATTATATATGAGAATAAAATAATCTAACATGAGAGATATATAGATATTATATATAGTATATATATATATATAGACTAGCTAATGATGCTCCATTAGAAATACATATATAGCTATGTATATAGTATACTTATATATATATTTATATATATATATCTACGCCTTACGTTAGCTCCCGTATCTAATAAGTTATATACTATTAGGGTAGTATGCTATAGATATAGTATCTTTCAACTAGTAATTATAGTCTTTGACTTTAACTTTCCTGAATAACTTTTGATATTTTTAAAAACTCTCAGTTGAATAGTTCTGGGCTAGACGGAATCTATAACCTCGTACTTTGAGCCCACGAGCTTAACGCTTCAGCCACTGACACATTGAGAAAAAAATATACTTCAAAAATTTTTAGTTTTGTTTGTTTTCGTATCTACACTGCAAACTATGAAGTTCGCGAGCCTTTCCTGCTCTCAAGTAGCAGTGTTTAACAATTAACGTTAATACACTATATTATATACCGTCTCAGTCTATAATAAGTATTTATATTATCAACTCATAATTGAATGCTCATATGTTCATATATATATAACATACTACATCATATTTCATCATATACTATAATACTATATAAATCCATAATGTATATACTAATATACAGTTATATACCCAAATGAAGTATCAATGCTAGTTAGTTAGTATTCATCATAAATAAGGTCCATTCATCCTGAATTTAGGGGGTGACCAAAGTATTATTGTGTCTGGAGAATCAGGGCTGGAAAAACCGAACTATTTAGAGCGGGGATCCCGGGATTTCATCCCGGCATTATTTTATTCGCTACCAAACCTAGATTGTTCAGGCAATTCAAGGATCATATTCCCTTTTAATAATTACTATTAACCTATATATCCCTCGGTAAATAGGTATGTCATTAGAATATGGTTATACATATTATCATATACTATTACCATATTACTAGTTTACCCTACATATATTATATCTATCATATACCCCATATTGTTTCTAAGATTCTATCCCCCACGGTATAGATAATAGGCGACGAGACCCCTTGAACTTTACCTGCCATCTTTGGTGATACTATATACCTCCACTTACTTATATTTGTTAATATAGCTCAATGGTTTTAAAGTCGTATCTCCTTTATGTTAAAAAAAAATAGAAAAAAAAAAAAAAAAAAAAAAAAAAAATTTTTTAATCGATCTGAGCGGCATACATTCTTCAGGGCTTGAGGTTTTTTTTGTCACATCGGATATATTACTGTGCTAGACATTAGTTCGTAGAGCAAAGAAGAACTTTAGTTTTAAGCATTATTATAAGTATATACTTTAATTTTGTTGTATAATCATGTTTTTTAATACTTACCCTTAATATGTAACTGTTATAAGGAATTCATATATACTAAGAAATATAATAAAAAAAAAAAAAGAAAAAAGCAAATAAAACATATATAATTCTAATCAACTCATGACCTCATAAGTAGGTTAATGCACGTTACAATTCTCGTTAATAATGATATCATATAGTATAACAGGTTGTAGCTACCATATAATAGCTAGTAGTAAATAATGTGTCATCCATGTAGGTTATTATTACCCGATTGTTATCGTTTCAGAATAATATGTCTTAACACTATAATTCACTAACATTATGTCTCATATATTTGTGCCCCTCAACAGCTATTAAGCTCTATATATACAAATGTATTTGTCTTACGAAAGTTAATAGGCTCAAAATATATAAATTAGCGCATTTATCTCATTAGATAATTATATATAAGTTAATAATAGTATAGTATATATATATATATATATATTAATTTATTAAATATATATATAATATATATATTATATATATCATATTTATACTATATATCAGTTAATATATTATAATATATACTAGAGTAGATATTATATTAATATTAAGTAATATATACGGAAATTAAATGGTCATACTATATAATTTATCAAATATATATTATTGATGGTTATTGACTCTCACAGCGATAGCTAGAATTATACCTCAATATAAGGTCTAATATTCAATTAGTGTATATCGTTATGTCTTAATAATTTTAGTGCATAGTATTATATACTCTTAGGACAAAGGTATATAATGTATAAATATCATATATCATGTATATATATATCATGTATAGTATGGTGATATATAAATAACCACATTAGAAGATTATACTAGTGCGCTATTCCCTGGAATATTTCATTTCCATGGACTTGGCTTAACTACATCGTACACAATGAACAGATTCGAGGCAGATATGAAAAAGAGATAGATTTTAAGAGATCTTTTCCGATTCTGTGTCGTTTCAAAATCTCAAGTGGCGGCAAAGAAACGACTAAAATTTAAAGCGGATTATAGGCCTAAACGGTATAAATCCTTTAATGGGTAATTTTACCCGTCAATAGCTGAAAGCTGGTTTTTAATTTATCATGCCAGCTCATATTTATACCGAAAGTTAATTATAAGGATTACAATAATAATAAATACATGAAGGGCACTAAGTAATGTATAATATTTCCCAAGCAATTTTTATCATTATATATACTATATAGTATACTATATATATATAGATATATATATAAATATATTATATTATCTATATTAAGTGTGCATACATATATATACTATACTATAATAGCTTATATGTACGTAATTAAATAGTAATATATCTATATGATCCATAATAGTAATAATATATGAGTCATACGATCTATACTAGTATACTCATATGATACGTAGTATAGATATACTCTATATATATACTCATCATTTCAATAGTTATTCCTTCTAGTGCAAACGTTAGTAGTTGATTGGTCGAACCACTAGTGTATAATTTTAAAAATGTAAAAAGAGACCAATCTACTCTAATCACTTCATACAGACAAACTGTTGGCTGATTATAAGATATTACGAATTGTTCTTTATTTCTCAAAGACATCAACTTTGAAGAATGTTTTATAGGAAAGCTTTTATCACACTCACGCACTCACTCACTCTCTCTCGCGGAAAGATGAATTTCGTCTTTTCTATTAACTTTCATTAACAAGTATGAGAGAAATTAATTTTTTTTTAACTCGTATTTAAATTTTGTTGTAAGCATGCAACTACATCAATGAATAATCAGAAGAATTGATACAGATTACACACACATACACACACACACACCCGCACAGACCACACACACACACACACCACATTACACACCACACACACACACCACCACACCACACCCACACACAACATACACACACGCACACAACCCCACAACACACCCACCAACACACCACACACACACACCACACACACGCACACACACAACAACACACACACACCACTACACACCACACACCACACACCACAATCACACACACACACACACACACACACACACACACACCACGCCACCACACACACACACAAACACATTATTTATATATACATATTATATAGATAGATATTATACTTATATATTATATAGTAACTGATAAGAATAGTATAGTAAGTCCTAATTATTTAATATAATAATATACTACTATTATATTATACTATTATAAAATCTATATAATATATACTTATATATAATATATATTATATAATATATATATTAAAACATGATTCTAAATTACATTCGTGCCTCTTTTATAACATAGGCGTACTTTGATATTATTAGTATTAGGCTCTTATTCTCCCAAATTTCGTAATTTGTTACGAAAATAATTTTATGTGCTGATAAATATAAAAACTATACCCTTGTTAAAGCGATGATGAGTAAATTACCCTTTTGTAATATTGTCCTTTATCACAATTAAAAAGAATAACTTAAAGAGAGCTCTTATGAAACATAGCTGCTAACGAGATCGTATTCAGTGGTATAGATTATAACAATCTTGTTAATAAATAAATACCTAATATATTTATTATCTACAATATACTAACATATAATATATTATATAATATAACTATATATATATATATATACATATATATTATATAATATATACTATTATAATCATATATGTATACTATTACATATATATATATTAGCTTATATATATATATAATACTATAATTATATTATACATTAGAGCCGAATTAATCTCCCCAAATCTGGTACATGAGGTGGTGTCAGCTACAATGTCCACTTGTTTATGGTATGGGATAACAATTCTAGAGCATCTAGTTCCCATTAGAGATAAGATTTCAAACAATACATGTTTAGCTAGGTAACCTAACGCTAAAGTTCCCACTCCTCAAGCCAGTAACCCGTAACTTAATAGGAGAGTCTACTTTGTGCGAGACTAGAATGATTCACCGGTCTGTCAAAGCCAAGGTACAACAAGGGCCTTCTATTATATTAATCAATATTCATAATATTTACGTATACGAAATTTTTGCGGTTTCGCATTAATAATAATTTCCTTTTTAAAGAACAAAAAGGGGAAAATTTTCCCTTAGACAAATTCACATAACTATAATATTTTTAAAAGTGGAAACTCACAATAATTATTAATGCTTTTTAATATTAATTTCTGTTTTTGACTTTTAATAATTATAAATTTAACTATCAAAACTTATAAAATAAAAAAAAACGAGTTGATAAGAATCTGAGTATTAGTTTTTTCTCACAAAAACGTTCCGTCTCTCTTGAACTGAGTTTGATTATATAATCCGTCCCACAATCTGACCAAATTTTGATTACTTTCTTTCTTTAAATCCAAAGTTCTTTTGGTAGGGTTATACAACACCATAGTATAAAATAAAACTAGTATGCTAGATTAATAGGAACCGTGGTTATACATTCCTCTTTATATTTTACCTATATTTATTTTAATATTCTCCTTCATTTTCTCTCTTTCTCCCTTTCTATTTTTCATTCCGGTATTTCTTCATTTTAAACACATCCTTCCCAAATGACACAGAATCACGATCTAATATTTTTTTTATAATGATATATATTGATTCATAAAGCATATTATAGCTTAATAATACTATAACATATTACATATATATATTATGCTATATATTAATATATATGAGAATAATAATATCAGCTATAAAGAATATTTCTCGCTCGTCAAAAGAAGAGAAATAATAACTCCATCGTCTTCTTTCTGTTTACAATAACATAAATCAGTAAACAAATTATTAATAATAACAGCTACTACTAATACTATTACTACAATTATTACTTATAAATATTTCAGTATTACCACTGGCCAAGTAAAGAACAAAAAAAAACTTCTCCTTTCGCTCACAATAACAGCTTCATAAATGTCAACAAACAACAACTACCCGTTTGATCATCCAGGGTCACTATTAGTCACGAACACATAAACTAAATAACAGTCTTCCAGCTTGAAATGGCATTATCTTCATAAGGAAGTGATATTCTTTTCTTCCAGAGTCACAGTCCAGAGCCGAACACCGAACCACACCCGGACCCCCTGTAGGCTGGGCTGTGGATGTGGCTCGGAGACTCCAGAACTCTACGGCGGTGACCCACCTTTTTACACAGGACTATGTCTTCACAAGCTGATTCACAGCAAGTGCAGACAGCTTGCCCCAGTTGCAGGCTCGGTTACCTTACATTGGCCGGCCCGGTCAGGTGGGTGTCAAATTGACCGTTTTTCAACTGGTAGCCTCATCACGGGAGGAGAGTGTGGGATTGGACTGTAAACGCATGCGGGAAGACAGACTGGTTAGCCCTGGGGCATGTTTGATTTCTGAGGAAAGGGGAGATCACCTTATACATAATCATTGAGGACTTATTGTGGGAATTAAAAAAAAAAAAAATTGAAACTGTGTTTAGAAAGTGGATTGAAAGGATGGAAAAATTTATGAATCAGAGGGAAAAGAAAGAAGGTTGAAAAGAAGTGATGTAGCGTAAATGCAGCACTAAGCATAACGAATGCCTAACGTGCTGGGGGGTCACGGGAGGGTTACGACAGCGTAGACCACACATCTGCTTGTCCCTCAAGCAGCCAATGCCAACGTTCAATCAAGAAATAACACCACGGATGGAGAAATCATACACCCCTTCGAGCTAATTGTATATTATAATAATATTATATCTATATACGATTATATAATATATATATCATTATCTATTTATTGATATATATTATATATTAATATATTTATATATATATATTATCCATCCTTTGTTTATATTTTCTTCTTAAAAAGATTTGAAAATGAGAGAAGAAGTTTGACACTTACTGTTTAGGATCAGGCTACGGCGTAGGGATCCTGTTATCGTATAGAAGTTGGCTAACTCTTCCCGCATGAATGCTTCATCTTTCTTTATCTTGACATTTGGAGATATTGGAGATTTTGGATGAAGTGGAGAAGGTTGAATAAGCTTGAGTAAGAGAAGGTCGATTGAAACGTCATGCAAGTGAACAGTTGACAGGATATTTGTTTTCGAAAACAAGTGAAGGGAACGTTAGAGGATCCAGGATGACATTAAAGCATAACACAATAAAACACTAAACCAGTATTAAAACAATTAAATAAAATCTAACCTAATTGCCTTTTTACAACTTTGCAGGGATGCAGGCTTTCGTAAAGTTTCAATTATCAAATCTAAGTGTCGGTCCAAATAAGTACATTAGCTCAAAATGCTGAGGTTTATTTAACATATTAAAGTTATTTTGAAAGTAGATAAAACACTTATCTCCATGCATACTCTTTATATAAATAATAATTTTCTTTTCATGAGCAATGTATAGTACATTCTTTTATTCAATAACTTGAACTTAAGAATTTTATTTTGACCTGTAATGATAGTCATATAAAATAATATTAAGTGTGTATTAATTCTTAATATATGTATTCATTCAAGTTCCTGATTACATTTCATATCTTTTAATTTTGGGAGAGAGAGTAGCACGAGAAACGAGACAATTTATAACGCTAGTGAAAAGCGAAATCACATCGAAACTGACAATCAGCCTGTTAGAAAAAGACCATGTTATAAATGCCAAAAATTTCGAGATTGTTGGTAAGTGTAATAGTAATTTTAAAACCCAATTTAATATACACAATTGATGAATTTGATTGTAAAATTTTTTAAATTAGTTATTATTTTAGGTAGTCTTACTCAAATACGTGTCAGTTGTTTGGGTTTCATCACAGAATGCTTCACTGATACGTTAATTGGACACAAAGAAGGAGTCTCTGCTCTTTCATAGATAATTTTTATTTGATTTTTCATGTAAAGAAGTCTCAATGAATTCAGTTTTACTTTTTCAACATTTTTTTCTTTTTTAAAACTTTCTTTTATAACTAAATGAATGGTATTAATGTTAACTAAAAAGCAAAAATTAATAAATCTATTATTTAGTTTTAATGTATATTCTAACTATTTCCTCATGAAACTTTGTAAAAGTTTTTATAGAGCTTTTATCTAACTTTTTTAATTAGAAGGGTGATTCCCTTGACGCGTTTGCCAGTATTTGCATAGAGTAAAGGATAACAGTCCTGGCACCTTGTTTTTTTGAATTGTAGAAGGAGACAAGGTCCCCTTGGTCGATTTAGAATTGATAGAGGACTGTTCCTGCTGTTTTGATGGAAAGGAGGTAAGGTTCTAAGGGAACAAGGTCCTTGCCACGTTGACTACTACAATTATACCGATTTAATTGATATAGCAATATTTAACTTGAAATTGCGTTTTTATATGTTCTTACCATATATTGATCATTTTAACTTGATTTGAATGTAATAATATGAACCTACCCAAAACTTGCAAGACCATATTTTATTGTGTTTGTAAAGTTGTTCAGTTGGGACATTTGGTGGTACAAGATTGGTATGGATGATCTAATGCTGGTAAGAAGAAATAAAAGAAAATATAGCACTCAATAAGAATTTATTTAGTGGGAAGGATTTTGAATCCTTACAATATAATATATATGTGCCTGAAAACTTGAATATATTTCTTCGCTAGTCCGGCATCCTCGCAGATAGTGAAAAATTCCTAATATCGCTAACTCTTTACTTATATATATATATTATACTATATAGTATATTATAAACAGAATAGGATTTATATATATATTATTATATATACTATATTATAATATAATATATAATTATATATTATTATTACAGTATTAATTAAACTCCGCTTAATTAATAGTCATTTTAGGCGCAGTATGATTCCAATTTCCCGATTTAAACATCTTTACTAATAATATTCATGACTTTAAAATAAAGAAAAACGTTTTAAAATGCATTTAATAAAAAAAAAAATTAAAAACTATTCTTGAAGCGCTAATAATGATATGAATTATAATTATAGTATATATATATATATATATATTATATATAATATACTATTATTTATATATATATATATATATATATTAATATATATATAGTATATATATATATATATTCATATTAATATCTGTGATATTTTATATACACCATTATTATTATTATTATTATATTCATTATAAATATATTCATTGTTGTTTATTATTATTCTTTTTTTATTTTTACTTAGCTTATTATTTTTATATATATATCTGTTTATATTTTTTTATACTTTACATATTTGTCCAGCATACATTAGTTTTGAGGACACTTGGGAGGAAAATGAGACTTTCCTTTAACAGGAATGGTCCAGTGTTGGATACTTGGCAAGTGTTGTACCTACTGAAACGACGTAAGCTATTTCGCTCATGAAAATCAAGTTGATATAGAGTTCTATTGTTGCACTTATTTATTTTTAGACGGCTCACATAAGCTTTTCTAGCAGTATACACCACGAATGTTATTTTGTTTTTTTTTATCATAGACTACGCTTCAATATTTTGCATTGACTGTTTCTCAATCCGAATAATTTGGTAACTGCATTAAAAATGTCATTTCTTTCTATAAATATATATTACTAGATATTATTATATATATATATCTATATCTAATAGATTATATACTATATATATACATATATAATATATTATTATATTTAATTTATATTTTATTCGGTTGATATATTGATATAATATATTATATACTTATATATTATCATATATATATATATAGATGACTATACTATATATATTATATTATATATATTAATCATATTACTATAATAAATTATATATTAATTTTATATATATTTTATATATCTATTATATATCTGTATATAAATATTATAATAATTTTATATAGATTTTATATAATTTTTACGATATATATAGTTATATTAATATCGTTGGCAGCTTGTTGGTCAAATTTCTGAGTAGGCAATTAATCTTATATATTATTTATATTCTGTTAGTAGTATTCAAAACTTTTCTACTTATATATTTATTATATAATTATTTATATTTAATATAATATATATGTATATATATGTTATTATATTATTAATATAATCATAACTATATATATAATATATATTATTATTATTATATTATATATTATATATATATATTTATTACTATATAGGATACTATATATTATATTATGAGTAGTTAAAGCAAACCCCTAAAGTTTATTCACCTGTGGTTTCATCTGACCTTTGCAGCAATGGAGTGTGCGATGGTACCGCTGCGACACAGTGAGGTAAAAGAAGATCGGCAATATGTTCATATGAATGACCTAGATTTTCACAGTGTAGATGCAGATATACCAAGGCTCTTCCCATCGCCACTTTCGGGGACGTAGAGGCAAACAAGGGTACGCGCTTGGCCAGGAGATTACTAAACCCAGGTGTAGTAGTAAACACTAGTAAGTACCAGATAAGGAATATGAGGAAGGTGGAGGTCTGTTTCCTTCGATGATAATCCTTTTATACTATGCATATCTTGTTTCCGTGTCATGTTATGACCCCTTAACTGCCTTCTCTGGAGAAGTCGATGGGAGATAAAGAAAGAAGGTTAAACAAGTGTTTCTTATGTGCTCTAGATTTTTCTCGTAGTTTAGTTAATGGTAAATTTATGACAGACAACCATGCTCACAAGTAAATAAGGGAACTTATCGATCATATTATTATTAGTTATTTTATAATATTTCATTATTATATATTGATATATTCTAGAGCGGAAAGAATTTTTTTATATATCGTTATTCAAAGACATTAGTACCAGAGATATGGATGATCACTGACAAATTTTCAGGTTTCGAGTTCCCTTCCAATGAAGGTGGTTAAGGGATTGATGGGAATTTATTGCCATATTATATAATGATAGTGTTCACAATGACATTTTTAAACATTAGTCTTTGTGTTAGTTTCCCAAAATTATAGCTTCGTATTTATATATATTATTATTTTATTATTATTTTATTCATTATTATTATTAGATCATGATATATTAGATCTGGAGGACTTCGAAGTATCTTTCTCGTCACAAGAATTTGGGTGACTTTATCGAAAAACTTTCCCTAATCAGTGACAATACTTTACTTTCGCGATAAAAGGTGGGATGGTATGCTTTCGTTGTGGCCACAATGGTCCTATGGCAGAATCGGTTAAGATATCATTTGGGTAAATATAAATATATTTTTATATATAATATATCGATATATACTAATATAATTATATATTATATTATGATATATATCTTATATATTATATAATATATATATATAACTATATAGTAATATACTATATATTAATATAATATAATTTATAGTTCTTTATATATAGTAACTGACAACTAAGCTTACTTTACTTGTCACCCCAACGCTTCCCCTCTACGAGAAAGGCCGACTCGGGATAATGTTGCCATCACAGCAGGAGACCAGAGGACTTGTCAGGAAAGGATTTGCGTCAAAGTATTTCTATTATTCGTCAGGTCCGGCAGTCACAAGAGGTTTTTGAGGCTCGATTTATCAGGGGGAAATTTTGACAGTGGGTGGAGGCATTATAATTTTATTTATATTCTGAGAGAGGGTGGTGGCACTGAGAGGTGCTAAACCGGAAGTCATTCTTCTGGTTGCGCTTTGCAAAAGTTTGTGTGGATGAAATGTCGGGCGGAGTGCCTAGGGTATGATGTATATTGGAATTGCGGAGATCGTTCTTTTAGGTAAGCTGAGTGTGTGTATTTGAATAATGGAGTGGTGGGAAAGGTGGTGTTGGAATTACGTATGGTTGGCTATTGTGATAAACAGTTATAAGCTGTGTGATCTTTTATTCATTCTTGAGTCAGGGGTATGTTGTATTTGTATGTAAGGCGGTTTTAAGATTACTCTATTACAATAATTAGCCCTGTCCCAACGCGAAAAAAATGCAAGAACGAGTTGAAGAAATTCAGGACAGATGTTACTTATGTCTGGACGTTGCTTACTTTGTCCTAGTCCATAAAATTGCTTAGTCCCGAGTTCAGGACTGCAGACCTCGCCTATACTTCCGCAGTTTGAGATACAAACAACGCAAAGGTGCATCTTCTTTTCATTATCCTTATTAATTTCTGTGCACACAGTGTCGGTACCTGTGGCTTAGCTAGAAGTGTGGTTGTTGTAATGTCAAGCCTGAGCAACCCTGCATGACGCCATGTGGATGTATCAGAAATTATAAGCCCTATATGGCTTTAATCATACTAAGATAATTTTCTTTTTTTCTTTTTTTATGAAACCTATTGGTGATATTTAGAATGGCTTAGTGGTAGAGTACTCTGTATTTTGTCTAATGATGGTTCCGATTTCTGCATTCGAAAGTTCCGTTCCCGTTATATGTAATATATATATATAATAATATACTTATTATTATATATAAAATATATATACTATTATATATATTAATACTATATATATATTATATATATGACTTAGTGATTTATAATTATATTATATATATATATATATTATCATATTATATTTATTATATATATATATTTATACTAATATTGATATATATACTATATATATATATATAATTATAATTTATATATTATATATATAATATATTTATATACTATTATATATAACTTTCTCTAGTATCATTGATAGCCGTTAACTCACAGGGGAAACAACTTGTAAGTGTTCTGTGTCTTTCTTGTAGACGTTCTCTGTTAGTGAACTTTGAGATACGTTGGAGAGTTGTGTATTGGAACCTTTATACTTTCTCTTACCTTTAGGGCAACCTTGTTTATGTTTATATCGTTTTCGATCATGGTTCCTGTCCATATCTGCCTATTAAGTACATAGTATATTTGGGCGATCACTCGGTGGTGGATGCTACAGGGGTCGCACTCTTTGAGCGACACGCCATTTGCCATACTTGTAACTGCAATCCTGTAAAGGGGATTTCTTACCACAGTCGTTTTTTTTTTATTTAACTTTTGCTGCCTCTTTCTAATTTCTTCTTGTATTGCTTTATGAATTGTTATGGCCTTGATTATCGAATATATATAATCTATGGATTTCTTTTTTTTTATATAAGTTAAAATCTTTCCCACCATTATATGTTGGATAGTAAGATATCCATTTATCTCTATTTGACGCGAAAGAGATTTTATACTGATGATCTAATCATATAACTAGTGTATAATTTGAGAAGTAAAATGTTATATATAGAAGAAACTAATTTTATGTAGTAGTAACGCGCTATATACACGATTTCAATAATTAAGTGAAGATGATTTTTGAGTTTCGAGATTAAGTAAAGAAGTTGAAAAAGTATAGAGCTCGTTAGATAAAATCTACTATAAGATCGTCTACTTTTCAACGTTAAGAACTCTTATGTGAATTCTTAGTTAGTGAAACACTGGAAGACCTATGTAGCAACAAAATTACAGATAATATGATTAAAATATGAGGCCTCGATTATACAACTATCTGGCAAGCAACTGGAGATTATTTTAATGTAATATGTGCTAAATGATTAAATATCCAAGACACGCATCCTCTTTGTCAATTTTGATTGAAAACAGCTGACATCTATTGCGTTGTTTGCTAAACCCCCATTATGCCCCACTAACTCATATAGATTCGTGATCTTTTACGAAATATCAGATGATTCGTGCGCAATATTTTAGATGAATCTTCATGAAGAAAAGCATGAGCATCAAGAATTTTATTTAGTACATCACATTAACAGTTTTGCCGTTGTGTTTTCGTGTTAGTCTATTATTAATTAAGTAGGTCTGTTAGTGATAGTCCTGATTTTACATAGTGTTTTGAAAGGTATTAATTCTTTTAGAAGACGTGTTATTGAACTTCGGCATATGTGTTACTTGCACAGAATGGTTTGCTACCGAAATCGCCCTTTCATCTTCTATTGTAATCATGTCTCATTACTCGGTCTACACCCTTTACTCTGACTACGTCATGCTTTTTGCTTGACTTTTCTGCATGCTATCTCTTGTGCAATAGTCTGTGTGTCACACTCATCCCGACCATCCAGTACAGCCACGTTTACACTTTTAGGTCAGGTTTTAGAACATCGTAAACACTCCTCGTATCCTTTGACTTCCTCTGTCCTACTGCGAGAGTGAATACTAAAAGTCTTTTCTTCGGCTCATCTGTCTCTTCTGATTGTACATAAACTTTATTGTTATTGTTATTTATTTTATACGCTGATATTTATATATTTTGTTATCATTACTGCAATCGTTTTTGCTCTTGAAATCCTTGATAAAGTCGTATATATATTTTTGTCTTTGGTTATCATGTACATTTTATCACAAGTAAGGCATGACCTTACCAACAGACTAAGCCACTTCGAAGTAAGTTTTTTCCTATGTGGTTGTCGGTGGTATATCTGAGCGCTCATTGTGTAGAAATAAAAGATTCTTATCTCCAGTTTAAGACCTGAAATTTTACTCGGTTTTTGTTTTTTGCTACTCAGTTGTCTACTTCGATATTTCTCATGTTGCTTTCTCCATTTAGTCTCATTAAACATTTGATTTATAACAGGAGCTTCCTCTCATTATCGATTTGTCTGGAAAGTGCATCCACTCCTTTGTTTCTATCTTCAACAAGGATCGCTTCTTCTGTCTGGTCTCGTTTCAATAAGCAATCAATATTTTCAAACTCTAATGTCAATCATTTTCTTATAGAATAGTTTAGTTTGCTACGTGATATCTCACATTTCAATCTAACAAGCTATCGAACATAGAAAATTCCCTTTATATTGTTGTCTATCATTGTGCGTACTATTATCACTCATATTCCTATCGTAACGCTACCGCTCCGATCATCTTCTACTCGTAATTCCCAGGCCTCTTGATCAGATTACTACGTTTTACGCTCACAAACTCGTTGGCTCAAACCCTTACCATATCAGTTTCTCTCTCTTATAATATCCTTCTCCTCCGCTTGCGGGGATAATATGTGGTTTTGATTCGAGATATTTGTCATTTGTGTTTATGGAAGTTTGCTATACACGAGTTTGTTGGTGTTGAGGGGGGGAAGTTACTGAGAAGGTTGGATTGTAGGGAGCATTGATAGTCTAGGCCTTCAGAGGGTAAGACGTGATAAGGGGATGAGCTATAGAAACATATAGGGAGCATTGTTACTTTGAGTGTTGTCGCGAAGATGAAATCGAATGATACAAATCGATATTGATTTGGTTTGTAAAGAGGTTTGTTATCAATTTGAAGTGACTGAGGAGCTGATTGTTGAGAACAATGTGCATTTCAATCAGTGACTAGAGAGGGATGTTTCTCCAAATCTTTTTGCTTTATTTCTACAAGTATTTTGAAGTGCAGATCTCATGGAGTTAGAAGAAGACTATGATGGAGGATATTAGACTAAGAAGCCCAATTGTATGCGCTTTTAATACGCATGCCATAGCTTGTATGTAGGAACAGATTTTGAGAGTAACAGATATATTGAATAGGGGAGGCGTCTGTGAGAATCGACTGTACTTGCGAGGATGATCCAAGTTACGTGAATAAGTCATGCGTTTGTTTTAGGAAGGTAGGCGAAAATGAAGTGTAATACTCAACATAGTTTATTTAGGTGCGTGCTTAGTAAGGGTGTCAGAAGTGGTAAAAATCGCGCCGATAAGTTTCCGAATTTTTATTGGGCCACTTTTTTTTGCGCGAATAGTAGATAGGCGGAGTGGTAGGGCAGCGGATATGGGCACGGTCTCTTACGTCGCCTTTACTATATGTTTGGTACGGCTCTGCCCGCTTGCGCGGGAATAGTGTTTATTGTACCGTAAAGCTCGTGACTATATGCTGACTTGCCAATGTTATTGGATTGGAAATTTTGTGTTCATTTAAAGAATTCCTAGCGACTATGAAGACGATATGTATACAAGGGTAGGTTCGTAGATAACAAAACAGGCGAACGTGGTGTCTAGACCGTGAACCTACAATAATAAGAGAAAACAATAGAAGCTAGAGGATAACGAAAAACGCAGTCGAATATTTGGCTGTAATGCTCATACTTCTCTTTAAAGATAGGAGTGTTATTATGAGCGACAACTGGTGATGTTCCAAATTTTCACCACAACAACTCGGTCAGAAGACATGTCATAAGTTTTAAACTTTTAAAATATCTCCGAAAACACAACTCCAACCTTTGTATGTCCGTTAATATTCTTGATGTTTCTTTTTCTCCTGACCTTAAAAGGACCACATCACTTCTCTTCCTAAATAAGCTAATATTGGGATGAGAGGTGTACTGAGGCGCTTTCAAAATTTCTTTACGTCACCAGTCCTGCTTGCACTTTATTGGGACTCTCATTCTGGATGTGCTGGTTACATATTTCCAGTTGGTTTCACTAAGTACAGGTTCTCCTGAAAGTTAGAGTCTAAGTTTTGTATCTTCAACAGCTTCCGTTGCTTCCTCACATCTTTCCCTTCTCTTCCTATACTACTTGAATTCGTGTTCGCGTCACTCTATTTATATCTAAATCTATGTTCAATTAACACTTTTGTTTATGTTAGACATCAGTTAAACTTCTTTCCGATAAAATAAGGGAACAGGAACTAGTCCTTCCCAATAGGGGTAGGATTCAATTTATAAAAAAAAAAAAAACTCATGAAGCGAAAGCAGTGCATTGTACGGGAAGCATGGCCATACTACAATTCCGATGAAACTAAAAAAAGAAATTAGAAAGAGGCAGAAAGTTAAAAAAAAAAACGATGTGAAGAAAATCCCCTTTCAAGTATGCAATGGCAGGTGCTCAAAGGAGTTGCTACAAAGAGCTGACCCCCTTGAGCATTCCACACCGGTCGATGCCAAATAATACTATGTATTATAGTATGCTAGATGATGATGATAATCATGATGAATGAAAACGTGAATACAATGAAAGCAAAGCGTTCCCTAAAGGTAAGAGAAAGATAAAAGTTCCAATAAAAATCTTCCAACTACTTCAAAGTCACAAAAGAGAAATCTACAGAAGAACAAGAATCACTTACAAGTTCTCCTCTTAGAGTCTTACTGGGCAACCAATAGACTAGAAAAGTTATTATTATATATATATATATTACTATATATATATATATATAATATATGCATTATTATCATATATATATATATTTATATTATATTAACATATTTATATATACTTTATATATTTATTATATAATATAAATATATATATATATTATAATATTATACTTATATATATATTAATTATAATATAATATAACCTATATATTATCATATATATATAATATATAATATAATATATATTATATATATATATTTTAATTATTATATAGTATGTTATATTATATAACGGGACGGCGACTTTACTCGCATGCCAAGAAAATACGAACTATTACATTAGCAAAGAATACTAGGTATCTTACCACTAAGCCATTTCCCACTCTCCCCAAATCAAAAAAAAATAAAAATAAAAAAAAAAAATCTTTGAATTCATTAGAATCCATATAAGGGGATTAGTAATTTCTGATACGACCACATGGCGTTCATCTAGGTTGCTCTAAGGGTTTACATTAAACACCAACATTTAGCATGCCATTCGACTGGGTTACAACAACTGTTGCAACGAAATAATAGGAGAATGAAATGAGTGGACTTTGTTGCGTTGTTTCTTTATCTCTAACTCGCTGCGCACAGCAGGTATTTTACATATCAACTGATTTAACCACAATTATAAATGAAATTACTTCGCTACAAGTTTAATAATGAAATGTACTGGGAACAGTTGGATAGCCCAGAATACCATCTTTACCATTGCGTATTGGAAGATACAATTAGAGAACTTACTGAATATTCATCGTGGGACTAAGTGCCCTTTTTGTGACCATTAGGCAAGATATCACACACGCATAGAAGACATTTTCGATACAGTGGCTTTAATTATGCCATCCATGCTTTATGTGAAAGATTTTTGCTTGCGACTCGTTCGTGGTTTCGCGTCTTATATTCTTTTATTCGGTACGTGGTGGGGACGGTTGGCGAATTCACTGATGCAATAAGCTACTCGATGTAGAGTAATTTAAAACCCCTGTAGCCATACAAATTTTTACAACGTAGTA
This sequence comes from Trachelipus rathkii, assembly GCA_015478945.1. NCBI lineage: Eukaryota > Metazoa > Arthropoda > Malacostraca > Isopoda > Trachelipodidae > Trachelipus > Trachelipus rathkii. The sequence goes on along the minus strand of JABUQX010117381.1, from coordinate 15,841 downwards.
CCCCTATGCACTTTCTAAGAGTATGAAATAAAATACACCTGGTTTCAGTGATCTGCGTTTCTCTAATCCACAGCTGGGGACTACCAGAATAATAACGTAGAGATCACATGCAACTTACCTCTTTTCCCCCATGCGGTACTGGACAGCTTTCCCAACCTTGTTATGGCAAGAATTCTATACATCCACCAACTCAAGTGTTTAGACCCTTATGGAACGTGTCGCGCGCATGGGACAACCTAATCGATCATACCCTAGGTTCCGACTGGTGCTCCGCCCTTAATTTCGGCCACACAAACTTTGATTTTGCAACTGGCGTATAACGCAAGGGTGAAATGGATGATTTTTTTACATCGACCTTGCTCTTCCGATTTTACACTCCTAGTCCGCTTCACTCCGTGTGCCTTCTAGTAGTTGCAGATATATCAGAATTTTATGAGTTACTAAATGTTCTATATAAGTGCTCTCCTCAGGCTCGCGCCATGTCACTAGGATTTATCCCGCTCCCTGGATATAAAAGTGAACGCCTCAAACAATCCTTTTGTGATTGGTACATGCTCTGACCTGATGAGGTGAGACTAGAAAAGAGTAATTTAGCTTGTATCGAATTCGCTTCTTGGTCTGCACAAGTGCAGTCTGAGCGGTCTTGGGCCTGTTCAGTGTGTTATTGAGGCACGTGTTGTATCTCCTGGATGCTCAGACCATTTCTCGTTAGCGTAGGTGAGCGTATGGAAGGACCAGCTACGAGAAGATATGGCTCTAATGTTAGTGTAGTTCTTGGTGATCAAATGATTCTAGTAGTCGAGATATAAGCAGTAATATTTTATGTGCGAAAAGTATATTATGTGAAGGGGATAGATAATGTATAGATACGAGGGGGATCCTCTCTAATATTTATTCAGTAATTTACTTACGCGTTCCTCTATTTCGCACTCAACTTATTGTAAATAAGCTAGTTTTAATTAAAACCTAAATGTTAGTTATTTTTGGCATAGTACTTTGGATTGTGGGTACCTTTAACATAATGCATTTATAATATATATAAGAAGGGTAGAATATATTTCTAGGATAAGTTCTCTGAGAGTATATAATGATATTTGCTCTCCCTGGTTATATGTATTTTTATTAACTAAATTTTTACATATGCAGTTTCTATACCGACCAGAATTAGAATAGTTTCTTGTGATTGAGACATATGAAGTTATATTTTAGCCTAAAATATGGTATGCTTGACATGATTACTGCGAATTCATAGTTTGTCCACACGAGGGATTAAAACATCCCCCGTTCGTTGTATCGGAACGTGGAATGAGTATGTGCACTGATTAGGGGAATAAAGTATTTTGATCATAGTCAACCAAATCTCTTTGTAATAGAAAATCAATACTTCCGAAGATCCTCCAGAGATCTTAATATATTTGAGAATATTGAATCGTATTATTATTTAAATACACGAGAATTAATGAAATTCTTAAATAATTATTTCAAATAAAATTAAGAATAATTTTGCTAAATGCATCCTACATTGTTATTTGAGAAACTCACAAAGGAGACTATTTTATGTTTATAAATGTCATTAGGAATACATATTAATATTGAATAGTATATATATATATAGCAATAATTTTACTCAAACATTTCTTATAAACTAACACACCGTAATTTCTATCTTTCTACTGATGTAAATTGTATTAGCTACACATGCTAAATCATGCTATAATTACTGAAAGTGAAGATTCAAAAGGATAGGATAAATCTATTACGTATTTTAATTAATATTAATGAAAATGAAGCTAAAACACTTTTAATTTATTTTAAAGGAAAATTAGGGGTAATAAATACATAACTAGTAATAATTATTAATAATAATAAATTAATGATGACGGCACTTTTCTCTTATCTTCACCCTGTGGGTGACTGAGAAAATACAATAAGTCTCACAATATTATCCGCATTCTTTAAATCAGTTTCTTTGATAAAATAAACTTAATAATCCAACATTTACCATTAACCTACTATTCTCATGTGTTTAACACTATTCCTTGCACGGTCCGATCATCTGTTTGGGTCGAGGAAATTTACGACAGAGGAGTATGAGTTAACCATTTTTGTCTTAATATCCTTCTTCTTATTTTTTACTTCTTTTGACACGAAAATTTTACCAATCTTCTCTAGAATCGATACATATCATCGCGAAGACTCCAAGAGATGGAGGGTCAGTAGAAAAAGGTGGAGTGTGCTACACCGGAGGTAACGGCGTCAGCAAACGAGCAAGAATGTGTCGATATCCTTATTGCTCTCATGTTATGTTACTAGTTCTTTATACTACACCCTGGGCTTTAGTAGTTCCCTGGCCCAAGCGCTAAATATAATATTTGGCGTTTGATACCCTGTTGAGCTTGCTAACTCTACGGCAGATGTAGCGTGTTTTATGCGCTATGGGATGAGCTTGGTGTTAGATATATTTAATCTACACTGAGTAGATATAATGTAATTATATTATTTTCAATATCGTTGGGAAGAAGATTAGCATAGAATATCTTACTTTTTTACTACTCTCATCGTGGTATTAACGCTCAGCGGTTAAAACAGCTATGCACGCTCATCTTGCAAAGGGCCAGGATAGCAAGTTTAAATTCTAGCTATTGGTGAGAAATTACATATTAAGGGTTTTGCTATTACTATTAATATTTATATATATAATAATTAATATTATACTTTGTATATTATTAATAATTAAATTAATAGTATAGATAGTTAATTAATTATATATTAATATAATTTATTTTAATTTTATGATATATATATATTATTATACTATCTTCTCACAGTGATCTTCCAAGTTTTAGTAACTGTCAATTTCGTGATTCAGCATTTGTATTAATCTATACAGATCTATCTGTCGGAGTACTTATTTGTCTATATATCAAATTAGTTAAAATTATATATGTAGTTATACATATATATAAATATCGATAAACGTATGCGCATTTATTACTAAATTTTTACCTTCTACCGGTACTTTCGTCAATTAGTATATATCCATACTTGGTATTGTTTTATATTTGATTTTTTACAGCACTATATATTACTCACATATGCTATGTCTAATTTAACCTAAGATCAGCACTTTGAGTGTAATTGTAGAACAGTGACTATATAATAGTTTGAGTTGAACATGAATATATAGTAAGTCTAAAGATGTAGATTTTTTCACATTCATCTCGTAGTTACTATATTATATTCAGTCTATCTCGTCATCTATTTCCTAGTTTTTCCTTCGTGTCTTCTATATTAATTTGCCTCCTAATCCTGCATGAATATTGATTCTCAAGCGCATTGCCACTCGCTGATATTTTTCCTTTTATTATAGGTTTAAGAGACTTTATTGCAGCCATATATAACTATACTATACCTTATATTATTCACTACTAAATATACGAAACTATGTGATTACTCCCATTAAATGTGTACATAATCTAAATGGTTCTTAATCTATCGTGTTACATAATATTGCTAAACCTTGTTATCAGAGGACCTTAGAACCAATAAATCTTTTAATAGAATCTTAAGTTTTACCTATAAGCAAAATAATATCAAAAGGCTTTACTTACGGTGACAAGGGAAAGCTGATAATGTTTTCTTCGTTTGCTGATAGGATTGAGTATTAAAAAATCGTAATCTACCTGCTTAAATTCCAATTTTGTAACCTCCCTTTATCACAGCCAGCTTACATACCAAAGCTCCAGTACAATAAATTTCAACAATCGATCGCTATTCTCAACGAAAACTCAACTTTCTACTTCCTTAAATAAATTTAAAGCAGTTTTTGTATATACCTGACTTAATATATGTATATTATTATATCTGATCTCTTTAACTTAGAACGTTAGCTTTAGGATGTTCTAAGTATCTGACGTTTTATGGACATGGTTATTAATTATTTATTCTCCTGAGTATTATATACTATAGACCCACATATCTAACTTCGTAAGGGTACTACTTTAGCAAGGTCTCCTACAATCTTTTACATTGTCTTGTGAATAGAGATTATGAAGAATTGGCAACGGCGCCTATTATAGTAAGATTGTTATTAATTTTCTAAATTTATATGTTTTCCGATATTCGAGAGATAATAGTATGTATCTATTCTAGGGCTAGTAAGTTCCTTCATAATGTTCCATATGTATCAGTATATTTTTTACTATATTATAACTATATACTGTTGATAGCTCACCGAGTTATTATTTATTTCAATATTATTATATTTAGTATATGGGATTTAGAATAGGTGATATTGAGATTTGGTTAATGTCAAATTTTTTTCTCGCTTCTATAAATCTCTGTAGCGAGTTTGAAGATAAGCTTCAGTAACTTAGGTGAGGATGGTGGGTTTCAGTATGAACCCTTATAGAAAGATTAATAAAATTACAATTCTAGTGTTGTTCGTGCTTAGGAGAAGGCTTATTCGTGGTCTTTACTTTAAACAAGTGTCATAATTTAAACTTAGCTTATATGATAATTCTTTGAACGCTATTTATTCTATATTTGATTTTTCTTCATGTCTGTAATACTTTATACGTCTCGTTTTATTCGGTAGTGGGAGTAGTTGACATGCGATTTGTTGTTTTTTTTGCTATACTACACTGACATTTCATCTGTTAAAGCGTATTCTCTGCAATTTTCTGCCAAGTTCACTTCAGGTACATAACACGTCTACATATTTGTGATGTGTGACTAATTATTGAAGAGGTAAATAATAGTATTTACTAATATATATATCGCTAGTAGATCTAGCACGAACTCCATATTTGTACAATACTCCACACTAATCTAGAAAAAAAATGAGAATATAATAATAATTTACAATAATATAATATTATAATTTAACGATGAAATTATATTATGATAGTAATGGTCGAGTTTAAACTATAACACAAACTGATAGCTTTTTCCCTCTAGACGTTATTTTATTTTACCGGGTTGTTATTATATATATATATATATATTCATTGTTATATGCTCAGTCATTTCTTTCAATAATTTTCATATATTTTTACATCAAATACTGTTAATGTTAGTGAAATAATGTAGCGAAACACTTTAAGCTTTTTTTTTATAGAATGCTCATTATTGTTAGATGCAAATCATACATAGATGGGACGCATTAATCTACAATATTCCACATTTGCTATATTTTCGTTTTTTTTGGCTTTATTAGTCTCTCAGCTCAGTATTGTTCAATTTACAACCTCATTATACTATTTTTAGGATTTTTGAATGAAAATTAGGATAATTTTTATTTTCCTCCTATAAGTATATTATATAGTTCGGTAGCGTTATGAGAGTGTATGATGACTTTTCAGGGCATTTGACTATAGTCGTATGCAGGTGAGGGAGAATAATAAGTTTTTATTTTTAGTTAATATCTTTTTTTCTTTTTTGTATATTTGAAATATATTTATTTATATTTTTTACTAGATCGTTTTTATTATATTATTGTTTCATAACAAATCTATTGTTAATTTTTTTATTATAATTATATATCTTTGAGGTATCTTTATAAACCTATACAACATTATTGGAAGATTGATAAATGAATAATACGAATTACTGGTATATGACTATTCGCGCGCTCCATACATAAGCCCTTGCAAATTTTGAGTGTTTGATTTGCTAGTTCGGTAGAATAATACATAATATTAATGATCTAGTATATAAACTTTTTATATCAAAGAGTTTCAATCGTTTCCATATAAGTATAGTGATTATCATTGTAGATTCTTTTTTTTTAACTTATGCGTTCACATCATTTGTCAGTGATTTAGTTAATTAGTTATTAAAGAGAAATACACCTTTTATTGCTTGTACATTAGTGGTGTGTTTGATTCTATGAAAATGTAATTAAATATTTCTAGCAACTCCACCATGTAAAAATTTTTTGAAATTTTTATTCAGTGTATAACTAAAATCGCGGTGCTAGAATAGCAGAATTAAGTTAATTTCATTAACACTCTTATATCTAGAGTGTAAACGAAATGGATGGTTCTTCCGACTTAATATGCCCTGAAAATTTTCATCCAATTCACCCTAATCAAATATCTAAATCAATTTACTTTCCTTTGTGCAAAACCAAAAAGGTCGGTTTTTTGGCAGGACTGCATTGAGTCACGGATCAATTACATGATCTCTAGAGTATATACTCAAGAACAGAGATTTCTTTTTTTTTATTTATCATGTCCTATAGCAAACGTTATTTTACGTATCCGATAATCGGGTTTATGAAATATTTTTGTTCATATAATATCTTTGCCCCTAAGGTTACTTATTTCATTCTTTTCTTAGTTTTTGTAATCTGTATAGTATTTTTAACTTTAGACTAAAAAATGTTGCTAATTATTTAATTGATTGTTATGCATAGATTTGCATATTTAAATAAAATAGAGAATATTCGGCGACTACTCTCGAGAAGGTTAATAACCGTTATAAAGACAAGGTTTTAGGTCAGAGGGGTAATAATATAGTTTTTAAACAAGAGTATAAGTTATGGGTCAAATTAGGTTTGGGTTAATCATTAGGGAGATCAAGCACAATGAAAATACGATTTCAATCCAACATGAATTTGTGAGAAATAGTCTTTCCTAGTTTTAAATTTGTCAATAAGTTTAGTACGGCGGGGTCAAGCTGATGATGGGCAGTGGACCTTGTTCCGGTACCGACACCAAATCTTTATCTCCAATTATTTGCAGAATCTCAACCCATTTGAGTCTCAATTCATTAAGATTAGAAACATGTCCCTTTCTAGAAATCATATTTTCTATTAGATAATCAGACCAGGGGTAATGTGAGACTCATGTTCTCTTATAAATCTAATCTCGATTGTCATAGACGTAATACGACCGTTCTTTGATCCTTGATATATCTATTGTTAAATTATAAGTACTTTTTGTTGATATATTTCCTGATATAGAATACCCTTTTCATATTTTATTCTAAAAATGTTCTTCACCCAGCTTCAATATATATAATTATATCTTGACAAATTCTGTTAGATAAGATATGGTGTTCATTCAGAGGTCATAATTATTACAATCTAAATATAGAAGGAGACAGTTTGAATATGCAGGTAGGACTTACTGATTAATTGTCTCAATTTTTAAAAAATTAATCGAAACTGACTAAACTAATACCTTTGTAAAAGTCATTATAATTACTGTGAAGAGGTAATTGATTTAGTATAATTGAAAATCTAATTATTATTAATTAATTATATTTCTAGTGATAAGTGAGTCTGAGACTTCTTTTTGTGCCATTGTATTTATATATCATGTGTAACATTCCTGATTGAACTATATCACTCATGATCTTATTTTTTAAACTACTTTTTGAAAACTTTTTTATTTTTAATTGAAAATTAAATATTAGCTTTAAAATCTCAATTTATATGTAATAGAAAGGGTAGTAATAGAAATCACATTTCATACACTCATTTATAATATTATGAAATATTTATGACTAACTATTGTATACTGTTGTCTTCCATGTAAGAGAATTGGGCACAAAGTTCTTAAAGACGATAGCAGGATGTCATTCACGACGCTCTTCGGAAAAAAAACACGTAAACTTCCATCTTCAATTTTTTCAAATAACTGGTCCAGCTCTGCATTATCATGTTCAGTTTAATAGAACAGTGTTTGACATCAACATATTATATAAGTGACACAAAATCTGACATTCGGTGACGTACAGTGAACGAAAAATATAAGGAGGGAAGATGAAGTGGGGGGTGTGGGGGAATCCAACGTATATAATGAGGGTTGGATTTTTCTCGGCTTGCTGCCATGTGATATTGGACGGTGTTATCAAGGTATTTAGCCAGTTTCATCTCATTCCCTGCAATATATATCGGAAGTCGTTTAGTCGTTATTTATATATTATATCATATTATATATATTTATATATATATATATATTATTATCTTATATTATAATATCTTATATATAATTTATATATTGGAGAGAATTAGGATAAGTTACCAGTCTATCTATTCTATATCGGAAATTATGATACTTTTTAAAGACTAAGTATGATTTTCGATATTCCTTTAGTTTTAGAAGCATCATTATTGGATTATTTCATTATTATTTATTATTATTATATTATTTTTTAATATATTATTTTATATATCATTTGTGGGGATTTGGGGTTGAATAGGTGCCTTCGTAAAATATTTAAACAGAAACAAACAAAAAAAACAACTGAATTATCATTTTTTGATGCTATAAATAGTTTACAGAAAAGAAAAAAAACAAAGAAAACAATAATTTTATAATTTTTTTATTCGTATATATTAGTGATGTGTGAATTTTTATTATATATTAGTTTTTTATTAATTATTTTCTTATTTTTTCTATTTTGTATATGGATGGGTTATGAAAGACTTTTAGAGTGGAAGGTGCGGAGTCGGTGTCGAATGGATGGGAATCGGAGGACAAGGGAGTGTGCCGATACTATCATTATGTATGGATTGATTGGTTATTGTTGTCCGGTGAATCTGAAGATGAGTTTGGAGGATCGGTAGAGAGATTCGGCAGGTGTGTAAAAGGAGGATTTGAAAGTACGATCATGAGAAGTAGGTTATGGGTTGTGAGTGAGGATAGTCCTCGGTGTGACGTTTATGTTAGGTCGTGAGCAGCTGGAAGCAGGCTGAGTGTTAAATATTGTCAGTGGAAGTTGGGCGGTAATGGCGGAAGGTGGGCTGTGCAATGAAATCTCTTTTGGATTAAAGGGCGAGTTATGCACTTAGAGTGGTACTGAGGATGTTTGTATACCTGTGTTAGTATAGTAGTGAGACAGGGTGTGGAATAAGGAGGTTCATTGATCTTGAAAGGTTCAATTGTGTTCAGATGGCATCTTAGGGCCCCCGCAGTTGTGCTAAGTTGGAATATTTGATAAAATGGGAAGGGGTTCATTAGAGTTGTGTGGTGTGAAAAAAGGGATAAAATGAAGAAATAAATGAAGATACATTGAGAGGTTTGGTCATGTGGAAAGGTGGATGATAGTCAGTTAGTTAAGCGGATGTTAGTGGTGAATAGTGTGTTGGAATCGACGGCTGGGATCCGAGAGAAGTGGTTGAGTCGAGTACAAAGGATTGTCTGAGGAGAGAAATGGAGCTCAGAGCTATAAAAGGTGCCCATAATAGAGTGATGGGGGTTTTGTGAGGGAGTTGGTTGTGGGTCTAGCCCAGGGGATGAACCCAATAAAGATGCCTCTATTAAGTGTGAGGCCCGTCGCGGTCCCGGGATCGTAGGGTCGATTTTGCTGACTCGTGAGTTCTCACTCATTGCTATAAAGGTCGTAAGGCTTGGTTTCTTTTCGACTTGTATATTTTTTCTACTTCATGTTTAATTGGTGGATGTGGTTATTATTATTATTATTATTAATATTGATTATTATTTGATTATTATATATTATTATTATTATTTTATTATTATTATTATTATTATTTTTATATTATTCAATTTTTATTTATTTTTTTCGAGCGAGTAGAACCATACTTTCCAGTATATAGGAGTATATCGTCTCTTATAGTTGTTATAGTGTTAAGCATCAGTAGTTACATTTGTCCATTTTTATTTATTATTATTATATTATTATATGTACTTATTATTCATTAAATTATTTATATTGATTATTATTATTTTATTATTTTTTTTTATCGTGTGTACGTATTTGATAGTGAAGTGTCCATATATATTATTCTATAACTTTATTTATTTAAACAAAAATCATTTAATCCATGTTTTACTGTCATGATACTGTTCATTCTCACGTACCATTTTTTACTATCATTATTATATTTTTATTATTATTTTATACTATTATTATTCAAATTATATTTTCCTGTTAATGTTATTTTTCCATTATTTTCATTTTTAAAGTGGTTACTGTCACTTTTAGTTAGAGATGCATTATGAGGATTTTCTTTTACTCTTTATTATTATTTTTTTATTATCTTATTATTATTGTTTCATTTGTAAATAAGGCAGCAGAATTTATTTGTAGATCTGTTCAAATACGAACATCTCGGATTTAAATTATATAATTTAAAAATAAAACTGGTAAAAAAATACTTTTCATCTTACTATTTATATATTAGATTTTAATTTTCTTACTTTTTACCTTTATCAGTACTATCATTTATTGAAATGTAAGTATTTATAATTGCTCCTTCCATAATTATTAAAAGAATATTTAAAAAAAATAAAATAATATGAATAATTAAGAATAATGATGAATACATATTATTAATTATAACATCATACATATATCATATAAATTAATTATAAATATATAATAATAATAATATTAAAATATCGATATAATAGATGACTTACAAAATGTAAAAATAAAATCATATCTCAAAATCAAAATAAATTATCTCATTATAATCTCCATAAAAAACAATTATTTTTATTGTTAATTTATTATTTGATTATTTTATTTCATATTATTAATTATTATTATTATTATTTATGTTATGTTCTGTTATAATGATTGATTTATTATATTTTATTTTATATTGATTTTTTATCGTATTTATTATTAGTTATTTTATATTTATTCTTCTTATTATTAACTTATTAGTTATGAAGCTGTTTAATGATATCGTCTCAGAATGTGTGCTTACAATTTTCTGTTTCATTAATAAAGAAAAATTGTATATAAAAAAACAAAAGAGAAAGAAAAATGTGTTTTAGTTTTATTTCCAATGTTTTTTGTTTTTTAATTATATATTTATAATAATATTTATTTATTATATTTATATATATATAGTATATATATTATCTCTCTATGTATAATTTATTATATTTTTAATTATATATAATTATATATTAGATATATTGATATAATTTATATTATATTATTAATTAATAATAAGTATATCATTATAATGCTAAGGTGTTTTGGAATATGTATTTTGAATGGGAGATTGGATCGAGGGCGGTTTTTTGACTATTTGAAGGAGGGAAACTCTGGGTATTTGGTGGTTATTTGGGAGTCTGGTCCAAGAGTGTGTACAGCTCTAACCATTTTCTGGATGCTCCTTTCATTTTTTCGGCCTCGTAAATTCTACAGTAAGTGTTTGTTATCCTCCGTGTTTATTTTAAATCTAATTGTATTGAAAGATTTCATGTATTAATCTTTAATTAGTTAGTAACTGTGTTATATGGATTTTTACTTTTTACATGTCCTATATAATTATTGAGGCGCCTGATTGCCTATTGGCTCTGCTTCGATCAAATAGCACTCAGTCATTTTCCCGCTATATTCGACGGAGTTCCCTATCCTTTTAAACTCGCTAAGTCACTACCAGGCTTCGGAGATGGTTGGTGAGAATTTTTTGATCACGACCCCACACACCTCGGAATCAATGCGGTGGTTAGCTCTTGAAGAAGATTGCCTCTAGTACTTTCGACTGACCGGCTCTGAGCAACTGTGTCTTCGCATTGGCTTACACCTCTCGCATGGACCTTTTTCTGGGGGACTCTCCCCATCCCGCTGTGAATTTTGAACCGATCGAATTATCCCTCGGCTCCATCCATCCTCATACTCTTCGTTGACCGTTCGCGTATACTCTTTCGGTTATCTGACAGCAGCTTCCCCTCCGCTACAGCGCTGTACACGTCTTCATAGCAATTGGGTCCCCCTTTTCTTCTGAATTGGGATTCTCTATCCATAGCACATATTTCCTAATCTACTTCTTTTTTGTTTTTTACACCTTGGTAAGTCCTCCCCGAGTTGATTCTCCCGGGGTCGGCTGCTTTTGTCGTCACGTGTTCTGTGCGTGTAGATTGACTCAAGAAAACTTTGAGTTTTGATGCACAGACACCTGCCGACCACAAGAAGTGGCCCACTGGGCTTGTGAATACGACTTACATTGGAGTGGGATTTGCTTTCTTACAATTTTTAATTGTCAAAGAAAAATATTCGGGATCGGCGATTGATATTCAGTCAAAAAAATCGGTAAGTACAACTAATTAGAACGCATGTCCTTACATTATCAACTGGGTCTTCATTACATAACAAATCATGTAAAAGAATATTAGCTCTTGAAATGACTACGGCAATGAGGTCAGTTGCGGGAGATCATATTACGAGATATGGTGAACGATTGCGCGGATATTGGCGAATGGCAAATTTCGATGGGACATGAGGCACTGCATTAGATATCTAAGTGTTCGCCATACGAAGGCCGTGTGTAAGTTTTTTCTCGTGGGAGGAAGGTCGACATCCCACAATGTTCGGCTTTTATTCTAGTTTCTCCTCTGATCACTCAGTCCGCCATTCTTGCAATAAGACAGGCAGCCCTGTTCGACAAAGCAGTTAATAGTTCAGGTTGCGGAGACGACGCCATGTTCGAATGGCATCTGGGAGCTACCGAACCGCTCTAAAAAGAAAAGTGCCATTTTTGGTCTCTGCAGAGATTTCTTTCCAGTAGTTAATACATGGAGGGGACCCAAATTGAGGATGGTTTGTCTTTTACGAGAGTGGGCGCGAGAAATTGGGATTTTAAGCGCTGAGTGCGCTGAGCGAATTAAGATCAATGACGTGGTGTCATAGTTCGAGGAGTAGATTCGGAGATGGCAATTCATTTCTTACTCTCTTATGCCGAGTAAAATTGAGACATGATGGGAGGGAGGTTACGGTTTAAGAAGGACGACAGACATCCACTCCCACTCCCACACTGTCCCCTGATATTGGAGTAAGTCCACCGTGAACTGCGGAAATGAGTGCTTAACAAGGCCAGTGGGTGGCTGATCATTGGTAGAGGTCGGTCGGACCGTGCAAATATTGAGCGGGGGAGGAATAGCCAACGGTATATCCTCGTCATAGAGCGTCAGAACACCTTTTTGTTTAAAAGGGATGTTGCAAGTATTACAAACGCCAGTAATGAGGATTGTATGTATCGCGCAGAATCGGGTCAGCCAGACGTATTGGGGATGTGAAACCGGAACGGTAATTTTGGACATGGTTTCCTTTCAAATGACAATATAAAACACAGTCAATTCACTTCAAGGTTGCCCCTATATATATATTATATATATATATATATATTTATATATAATATATATCTCTTACTTAATATATATTATATTGTATAATATATAATTAATATATTTATAATATTGATATATATATATTATAATATATATATATATTATATTATATATTATATTGGTCAGGGTCCGGATCTGACACGTGTATCTAAAACTCGGTAGTAGCCTACATAAAAAGTGATGCATTTTGAAATCCAGCGACAATTTTAATGCAGGACAGAGGGAAGATGAATGTTAAGCTCTGAAAAAAAACAGATATAATAAATAAAAACGATAATGTACGAGAGTTCCAATTGAATGATTTTATATATTTATTTATTTCTATTGGATAGTCATGATTTCCTGCACTTACATGACGTTAAATATTTGATTAAATAGAATAATAATACTACTAAATTCTTAGCAGTGTCTCTCTGCTAAAGGAAATTTTTGCATATAAATTATGGAAATTAGCCTATTCACGAGAGGAAATGTTGGCAGGCAGCAGGCGAGACGCACGCCATCTTAAATTGTGGATATCGAAGCGAATGAGTAGTAATAAAGAGGGATAGGCGTTTGTCGCCTTTGACGGGTGAGTTTGATCCGAGATAGTTTTGACCGAGGTCGTATGTGATTTTATCTGACAGTGTTCCTCTACGTCCCCGGAGATGGGTGTGCCTCTTTGCTTTACTCCGTTTTCTGGTAAAGTATATGAAACTTCGGGCGATTTAAACAATTATTATTATTTATTATATTATTATTATTATTATTCATTTATGTATTTTTTTTATTATATTTTTATTAGTTGTTGTTGTTGTTGTTGTTTTGTTTTCTAAACTACCAACTCACAGTTGCATCGATTAATTTGTTTTATGTCTTTCGGTGGACTTTAAATGACTTTATAATTATTACAGCGCGCGGCGCACACACACAGCACAGACATATATAGTATTTATAATATTATCTATATATCCATATATATATATATATTGTTACTATATATATATATTCATATGAATATGATATGATATATATATATATATTTACTATATATATATATATATATATATATATAGTATTTTATATATATATATATTATATATTATTATATATATATATATTTATATATTTATATATATATGTTATATATATTATTATATGTATATATATATATTATATAAATACTCATTCGTGCCGCCAGGAGGTTGCGTCACGCTCTCGGAGCAGGAGGACCTGGTTCAATCTTCCGCTAGTTGGGTTATTATCTTACCTGGGGCAAGCATTAACTTGATCTACACGTCTGGGCGCTGGTTGGTAGCCGGCTTAAGTTCGATCCTGTAGCGTTTTCCCCCGTGTACCCCTTGCATAGGGATAATGACGTTAAAAGGTAGTTTTAATTTATTATTATATAGTATATATTAATATTTATATGTATATATCTATTTATATATATATATTATATATACTTTTTTAGTAAATATAATAATAATCATAATAGTAATGAATGTATAATAATTATATTACTAAATAATCTTCCTTTTCACACGTTGAAGAGACTACCTTTGTACAAAGCGAACTCGCATGTTGCAACTCCGCCGCTCCACGCGCAAAGCTCGCGCACATTTGAGATGTTTTATTTAATAAAAAAAGTTTAAATTTTTTATAATTCCTGCCTTCCTGGTTTTATGAAGTTTCAAATTAATTACTGTAATATTTTTTTATAAATAATGAAACCAAAAAGCCGAAAACTTGTGGGACAAAAATGGTATGTTTAAACTAATCAGGTATATAGTAACCAATTGTTATTTATGTTTCTCATGGAAATTTATTAAAAATAAAGTTTTAATTCCAAGAAAATTTTGCTCGCTAATATCAATCACTTGATCTGTAATTGTTATTTCTTCTCATAAAGTTATTTTTCTTTATCGATGCACCGGCGGGCAAGCACTCACTGTGGTGCGTGGTTGTTGCACTTCATTTTAGACGATGCGGTGCTTTGCACGCCTCCATTGCGGTGCGGCGAAAAATGTATTTTTGTCGGCACCCTAATTGCTAATCTATTGAAAAATCTTATTATAGTTGTTGTAGAAGCTTGAACGTATATTTCTAAACTCGAAGGAGGAGAATGGACAGGAATGTAAAACGTTCAACATCCAAAAGTTTACGTCTTATTTTCTTGAAATGCGCATGATCCGACATCAACGACTAATTTGAATTTTAAGTACTAGCATGTAGGTAGAATGTAATAAATTTAATATAGATGGATATCGTTGTAGGTAGGTCGCTAGAGTAATAGATAGTTTTTTTTCTTGTTACGCATTGTGGAGTTATCAAGACTGAGGTGAAGGGAGATGTCGCCTCTTTAAAAATATATTTGCTTTGTTGAGCTAACAGGCAAACGTGCTTTTCCATGCTTCCTTGTTATATCTATAATATATATCAAATATTATTATATAATTATATATATATATATATATATAGTATATAATATATATATTTATATTATTATTGTATTTATTTATATATATTATAGATAATTTATATTATATCTTCTCAGTCTCCAAGTTTACACGTGCAATTCTTACTCGCCATTCTGTATCGATCAGACTATCGTCGGGATATTGCTGCAATGTTAATTCGTTGATAATCGATAAGGCAATTCATTCTTGGCTCTATCGCACCGTTCGCATTATCGCTTTGTTTTTCATATTTTTCGCCCCTCAACAATGAGATCATTTTTCCAA
>JABUQX010117380.1:17500-20913 GCA_015478945.1 Trachelipus rathkii | reverse complement strand
ATGACAACCAGTGTTTTGAAAGCATTATAATTATGCTTTCTTGGAGGCACAAAACGATATTCCCACTCGAATTCTTAAACAAGAATGTTTCGCAAGAGAAAAAATAATCTTAAATGTAAAATTAACATTCTTTATATTTTAAACTATTCTTTTAAGTAGTAAATAATAATTTGAATTATTTTATTACATTAGTTGCTTTTATTTTTTTTAGAGGAGGCCCGGCCTCCTGTGTTCCCCGTAAAGTTGTGCCTCCTGATATATATATATATATATATATATATATATATAGTATATATATATATATATATATATATATATATATATATATATATATATATATATATATATATATATTACAGGTCTATAGGGGGTACAACTTATAATTATTTTCGTCTTAGGGGTACGCGATCAAAAAAGTTTGGAGACCGCTGGCTTAAACAATTGCAAGCATTAGAATTGCAAAAAATTAAAAGCATTAAATAATTTAAATAATTGTTGACGTTATAATTATCTGTTAAGGTTTATTAAAATATTAAACAATGTAATGTAATGTAAATGTAATTTAAATACATATTTGGACAAAGGGCTTAATCGAATAATAATAATTTATATATACTACTCGTCAAAATTAACGCACCACAAGGCTACGTGGCGAAGGAAGGGTAGGTTGAAGAACGCGAAGACACTTTATTGGACAATAACAATGACACGGTGGATCCTCCTCAGAATCGTAGGTTGATAGAGTGTGAGGCTAAGGTGCAGACATAGGGGTCTCGCAGTATGGTTCGGAGGTTCAGAGCTGCCAAAAGTCACACAATGTTAGTGCCTATTGGCACAATGCGGGCGGTAAGTCAGTCTGTCCTAATACCGTGTATGGCCCTCTCTGGCGTCGGATGACTATCTGATGCACCGTCCTGGCATGCTCTCGATGAATGGGCAAATGTCCTGGACAGTGATTTGATCCCATACGTCGTTCAGTGCCTGTCGCAAGTCCGATGTTTCAGGATATCCCACAAACGTTCGATTGGCTTGAGGTCCGGACTATATGCTGGCCACTCCAACGACGTAATATAAACCGTCCTAAGGAAGTCGTTCACACATTGGGCCATGTGTGGTCTTGCATTGTCACACATGTATGGTTCGAGGATACCCAGATATACCTTATGGCTGTAGGAGTGCTCTATCGTAGATGTGCAGCACTGCGTAGGCCCGGATAAAGAGATGCCTCCCCAGACCATAACCGACCCACCTCCAAATGGTGGCACCTGCAGCACATTGCACTACTCCGTCGGTCGTCGGTATACCCTAGCACGCCTGTCCGAGGCGTACAAACAGAGACATTCTTGACTCGTCCGTAAAGAGCACCTTGCCGAATCGTCGACCGTCCAATGGATGTGTTCTCGGGGAAATGCCAGTCGCGCCCTTCGATGCGCCGTGGTGTGAACGCTCCGGGTGGGTAATTATGTTCCGCAAGGCGTCAATGCACTGTATTGTCACTCACCATGGTGCTGCACCCACCAGCTGTAACTGCAGATGTCGTGCCATTGTGTGGCTCTCTGTACGCCGCAGACATATAAATTGGTTCTCCACGTTTAACATGGCTCTGGCCTACCTTACTTCGCCGAAGTGAATCATGTGTCAGGGTTTCCTGGTACCGTTGGACCACCCATGCAATCGTTGTGTTTCACCGAACCGTCGACCTGCGCCTAGTACCCGCAAGTCCTCTGGCGTAAGTGTTAAGTTATCTGCACGCACTGATCTCTTGACAGTTGACGTACTATCCTCTCCATGTTTATCGGAGTCACTTTGTACGTGAATGATCCCTCGCTCGACTATACCCCGACACAACCTACCCCCACCTCTCCCAGGCCTCTAGTTACGTGGTTTATTTTTCCTAAATTTATTGCGGTGACGGCCCCCCATTACTGCAGCGAATTCTCTGCGGGGTGTTTACATAGTTACACTGATGCCGTCGTCTGTGTTGGTGTGGGCTCATGCGGTTAGGCCTTCCTGTTCCTGTGAGTGATAGTTTTAACCTAGTAGCGTTATTTTTGACGAGATATATGGATAGAATATATATATATATATATATATATATATATATATATATATAAAGTATATATATATATATATATATATATATATATATATATATATATATATATATAGGTAAAACTTAAGTTTCTTCTGACCTTTGATATTCGATATATCGATATATATATATATATATATATATATATATATATATATATATATATATATATATATATATATATATATATATATATATATATATAAATATATATATATATATAGATATATATATATATATATTTCGTCTGACCTTTGATATTTGATATATATATATATATATATATATATATATATATATATATATATATATATATATATATATATATATATATATATAATAAAAAGTTCCGTAAATACCTAACCACACTTTTATCCTAACCTAGATTGTGAAAAGTCTTACAGTACGATCCATCTAAGACGGATCATCGTTGCCCAAAACCTAGACCTAACCTAGAATTGTTTGTTGCCCCAAAATCTAAACCTAACCTAGATGGATTGTCGTTGCCGTAAATCTAGACCTAACCTAGATAGTTGGTCTTAAGTTAAAATTTAATAATATATAAGTTTAATACCAAATAATGAACTCACAACTTTTGATACTCCCTGTTATACCTTCCAGTAAAATGTCCAAAATTTTCAGAATACCTTGCTTCAAATTGATGCACTTTTTATGATTAAAATGATCATCTGTATATAAGATATATATATATATATATATAGGGAGAGAGAAAGAAAGAGAGAGTATATATATATATATAAAGATATATATATATATATATATATATATATATATATATATATATATATATATATACGGAGGAAATTTTTTCAGATATTAATATTCATATAAATCAGTTCTTTTATAAAATTATTCCAATTTAGTAAATATTCATTGGGTCTTTAATTTTTGTCAAACTAATTTATAATGTTGCCAAAACTGAAATACTTTGTAGTTGTTTTAAATTTAAACACTATAAAATATTCATATTTAAAATTCATTGCACTGACACTTCCTATCTTTACAAGTTCTTAAACAATAGTGAAAGAAAATTACGATCAAAATAAAGTATTCGAATGGGATTTATAATAGGTACAGTCGATATACATATATCGAATATTTTGGAATATATCGTTTTGGAAACATAGCTAATTTTTTTCGAGTCGACGAAATTTGTGTTTGTCCATAGTATAGTATATATATATATATATATATATAGGTATATAAACGGAGAGGTTAGGCTTTAAAACAATATATATATATATATATATATATATATATATATATATATATATATATATATATATATATATATATATAT
>JABUQX010117380.1:5000-15000 GCA_015478945.1 Trachelipus rathkii | reverse complement strand
ATGACAATTATATTATTATTATTATTATTATTATTATTATTATTATTATTATTATTATTATTATTATTATTATTATTATTATTTTTATTATTATTATTAAAAATGTTGCAAGCCACTAGAATAAAATTTATCTAATGCGAGAATGCATTGAAAAGCTTTAGAGAGAAAGAGCTTCGGATCTATAATATAATTAATTAATACCTGTCCAAACTGAAAATGAGTGGCAGCTGCCACAGAAGGTTTTGGTATTATTTGGTGCACATTTTTTTCATGACAACCATGTAATCAATAGGTCTCAATCAATGTTTGAAAACGCATCTTATGGAAAGATTTAAAGACATATTTGACATTTAATGATAGCCCGTGCTTATGTCAGTGGCGTACGCAGGGAGGGAGGGAGTTGAGGGAGGGAGGGACTACAACAGCTCCTTTTCCGAAATTTTGATGAAATCAAAATTTTATCGAAATATTCAAATAAATGAAATAAAAAAATGAGCAAAATCGAAAAAACTGGGTACTCTGGAAGATTCAGCCACTTCCGAAAAACAAAAAATCGGTCCTCTCCTCCCTCTCCTTCCCTTCCCCTTCCGAAAAAAACAGGTCCTCTCCGCCCTCCTTCTCCCCCTTCCAAAAAAAAAACCGGTCCCCTGTGAAAGAAGCAAAATAGAAAAGCTTAATAAAGCCAGCAGAACTAGATCTAATTAAAGGGTTGAAATGTTATCTAAGAAAAAAATTAATTACTCCAAAGACTATATAATAATACTTAGAGGAAGTTTTATAGTGGTGGTGTAGAACAAAAGAAAAGTTTCCAAATATCATCTCATTTATACAAAGAAAAATGCTTGCAATCCTTGCTTCTAGAGGGACTTTTTTATGAGGCAAGTAATGGATTTGAAAAGAAAAGATACAAATTAGGCCTAAACATGGAGAACAACTGGTTTTCTAAAGTATAATATTCAAACATTCAAATATATTTACATAAAGAGAAATATTAGCCAGGTATTTTTCATGTTTATTTGATAATTTTAAATAAATAAATATTAAATATGTCTGTGATTGTCTTAGCCTAATTTTGTAAACCAAGTCGCATTTTGTAACAGAAAAAGTATAGGCTATCCTAGCAGTTCATACCCTTTAGTTTGCCATGGAACCCTTTAAACCCAATTTTGCTTTATAGGACCCTCTTTAAATATTTTTTCCCTCCCCACGACTCTCTTTAAATATTTCTCTTCCCCGCAACTTTCTTTAATTTTTTTTCCAGAGTACCAACCAACAAGATGTAAATCATCATTTACAAACCTAAATTGCATTAAATATTTGATTAGAGTTTCTTATGATGGATCTTCTTCTAATCTTCCGAGAGAAACTAATATTTTATTCATATAGTTTGAAATAAAAACAAATTTTTATTGAGAAATACGAACTTAGAGTTTTGTTAAAGCTAAAAACATATCAAAAGCTTTTACCACTGGGTTTGTATGAATGTATGGCACGCTTCACTACTTTCCAAGCTCCGAAGACCACCGGTGTAGAACCTCTCTCCACTATACACTATATAACTACAAAGAAGGGACGAGTTCAATTGCAGGAAGGAAATGTCTTGTAAATAGTGAATGCCAAGAAAAAGAGCTCTAGTAGGATCCGGCTGGACCTGGATTTTTGAGAAATATCTAAACACTGCCGGATCCAACACACCCATAGCGTACACACACACACACACACACACACACACACACATATATATATATATATATATATATATATATATATATATATATATATATATATATATATATATATATATATATATATACAATAGGTTATATAGGGAAGGCCTTATATCGGTTCAGAATAAAAATATATATATGTTTAAAATTATACGCCCCTAGTTCCAATTATAAAATGTAGCACAGACAAAGAATTTATATATATAATATGATATATATATAAGGTTATATATATATATATATATATATATATATATATATATATATATATATATATATATATATATATATATATATATATATATATATATATATATATATATATATATATATATATATTATATATATATATAATACTATTATTGTAATTCATAAAATTTGAATTTATTTTTTTTTTTAAATTTTGATTTTGTGACTCAAAAGGTTGATGAAAAGGTTGTTCGCACGTGGGACCATTTCAATTCAACTCAATTCAATTCAAGTTCAATTTTTATTTTTATTTTTATTTTTATTTTTATTTTCATCTTTTTAAGTTTCTTTTCTTTGAAAGAAAAATAAAATACAAGAAGAAACAAAAAGACGATATACGTGCTCAAATATTTTTATTTTCTATATATATATATATATATATATATATATATATATATATATATATATATATATATATATATATATATATATATATATATATATATATATATATATATATATTTATATATATATATATATATATATATATATATATATATATATATATATATCTCTATCTATACTTGAAATACGAGAGAGAAAAAAAATCTATCATTGATAGTAATTTCAAAATAAAAAAAAATTATTTTCTATAAAAATGATTACCACTCATTAAAATCAACACTGTTAGTTTTTCTTCAGATGAAAGCATGTCTTGAACCTTTTCGGAATTGAAGAATATCTTTTTAGAGTTCATATTGTGAGTGAGAGAGATGCTATAATCCTCAACTATCATTTGACTCTATAGATTAAATTTATTTACAAAAATCGGAAAATTCAATACCAAAATTGGTAAATATGGATCTGTTGCTCACGTACTTGCTCTCCTTATTTGAAAAATCATCAAGAAACGGACCTGCAATTGCTTTATGGATTTCATTTTACATTGATCATGACGCGAATGATTCTCATTTCATCATTAACAGAAAGCAGAAATTCTGCGGCAATTTCTAAAGTGGTTGCAAATTTTTAATTGACGTTTGAGCGATAATGTCTCAAAAACAATCACATTTTCAGTATGATTAAGAGCAGTTACTGTCACTAATGATGGAGACTGCAATGTAATACATAATGAAAGAATAAAGGATGATAAATTTGTAGTCATAAATAAACTTATAACATATTAGCTCATGGTTACTTTTCAAAAGAGTTGAGGTTTTTGAAAAAGGTTTAATGTCTTGATCTATCTCAAGCTCCTCTAAACTTTCCAAGATTTCTTTAAAAACTTTTCTAAATAGTGAAATTCGTCGCAAATTTCCCCCCCACTTTGTTTCACACATTCTTGGTAGTTTTCTTTCTTTTGTCTCTTGGAAATAATTCATAAATTTTCTATTAAAATAGTTGTCCTTCTTGGTGACCTAAAACAGTGCCAAGTTGTTTTCACTGTGCCAATAAAGCTTCAGTTGTATTGTGCTCCAAATGAATGAGAACAGAAATGAACATTCAATGACGCTGAATACTTTCAACAGCTTAAACACCTCTAAAATTTTTCATCATTGCTGTTGTACCATCATATCGTTTGTCCAATCAGAAAGTAATTATTGTTTTCAACCTTCTTTTTATTAATTGACTCCGCTACAGATTCTCCTTTTGTCCTTTCAATATCCACTATGTCTTCACGGCCTACAAATGTTTTCCTCATTTCTATTAAAATATTCTCTTAATTTGCTTTAATTATTATTTCTTATAAATTAAAATTCTTAATATTATTATTCTTATAAATTAAACTCAAGCTAAATTTTGATCACTGAATATCTTAATAGTTCCGACCCTCTCAACCTACCTCTCCCCCGGCTATGGCATTATATATTATATATATATATATATATATATATATATATATATAATATATATTATATATATATAATATTATATTATAATAATATATATATATATATATATATTATATATATATAATTATATATATAATATATGATATGAAGCCCTTATTTTTTTATTATTTAAAATATAATGTAAATTAAGTATGATATAGGAAGAAGACAAAGAAGTGTGTCCTCTCAGGGGATCGAACAAGCAGTGATGCGTTCAGGAATCTATCATATATCTCCACGGCGGCAGCTGAACATGCCGTAATCGGACGCCAATGCACAGTCTGGTGTCAATTTCCGGAGAGGACAAGTATTTTCATACTCATCTCTATTGCCTTTTTTATATATATATATATATTATATATAATATATATATATATATAAATATATATAAATTATTATATTAAACATTTAATATATAAATATATATATATAATTATTAATATATATATATTATAATATTAATATATAATATATATATATTATATTAGAAAGGTTGTGGAATTTATTTAAACAGTTGAACGTAAGGCAAGTGGTAATTGTATGGTCTACAATATATATGAAGTACTTATCGTAATAAAAGATTGAGAAAAAGAATTTTATTATTATTATTATTATTATTATTATTATTATTATTATTATTATTATTATTATTATTATTATTATTATTATTATTATTATTATTATTATTATTATTATTATTATTATTATTTTCCTGACCGATGATCTGAGAATCACAATTCTGTTGTTGTTTTTTTTCTCTTCATTTATGTCATCGAAATATTTGTGTTTGTTGGTTTTGGGAATAATTTCTTTTTGATTGAGACTCTGATTTATCTGAAAAGAGAAGAAGATAAAATGAGTGACAGAAAAGGTCAACACTAATCGCAATAACTTTTTCTTAAGCTAAAACAAAAGAATTTCTGCGAATTTTAAATTGGCATATTGAAGAATTAAAGTGGAAGCGACTTTTGCAACTTTTGCAATAAGAGGCGTGATAAAAAAGAAAGAGGTGGAATGGAATTATGTCATGAAAGTGATGGAAGAGAAAGTCTTGGGCTTAGGATGAGATGCTTAATTCGAGAAAAGATTCCATTGGAAAAGTGCATGAGAGGAAAAAAAATGGACAAAAAGGTCTTTCGGGAAGAACAAATTGGAGAATAAATTATTTGAAACGTAAAAACAGAAATCAAATAATAGATTCAAAAATTAGAGAAAGAATTGTAGCTTCATTGTTTACTTGACAAGAGAGAGAGAGAGAGAAGAGAGAGAGAGAGAGAGACGAAGAAGAGGTATATGGAGAGCACGAGAGGAATGAGAAGTGTAAGAGATATTCAGATGTAGCTCAGATCTCGACTCTAACGAGATGACTCTGAGATGATGTACTGCGGGCGATCCTGGTTGCTGCGCTTGTGTGATTCCTGGACGGTGCACTGCCGCTACATCGATTGACGTGTCTGTCCGTTGTGACTGTTCGCCTGATCCGGACTTCTGCGGATGTCCTTTATCGACGCCTCCTTACGATGCCACCTTGTGGGCTCGTCGTCGTGCTCTCGTCGACGCGGAGAAGCCTGCAGATTCTGAGCCTCTGAGTCACTCCTGACTCTCGCGAGAGACTGCACGATGCCTCTCGGGCTTTCGAGCCGTCCTCTGAGAGCTCTGCTGGACTGCTCATCGAGACCTCAGAGGGAAAGCCTGAGGAAAAGCTCTAAGCGATATAATTTTTATTAGAGCCGCATAGTGAGCCATATTTTTAGTCATAATTGTTTGATAATTTTTAAAATATGTGGATGGCCTATGAATGATGTACAGGGGAGAAATAAATGGAGGATAGCGGCCGAGATAGGAAAAGCGGCGGTTTGATAATAACAATAATAATAGATTTTCATATTAGATGCCCGTCCAGCATTTAAATTTATTAAAGTAATTGCATATATAAAAATTAAAGATAAGAAAAAAAAAACGTGATAACCATGCATAAACGTAAGAGTGTGTTTTTTTTTATTATTTTTATGATCCTGACAGACATTCTAGATCTCTTGATTAACGAATATGAAATACTTCATGAATCCTTCTCCTACTCCCTATAGTTACTTATTTAAAAGAACATGCATTGAATCAGAGAGGGAATCTAAGACTGGGGAGAAATATAAAATATCATATAAAGGAATGTTACGATTTATTCCCAATGGTCGTGACTTTTGCTTCCACTGTGTTTTATCTTTTTCAAAAAGGATTTCAATTATCTTTTGTTTTTGTTTTTTTTGTTTAGTTTTTTTCTGTTCATTTTCATTTTAACAAGTAATCTAAATTTATACTTGCTTTCAAATCAGACCTTTCAGTTAATTTCTTCTCTCTCTTTAAATTCAAGAATTAATAAAATACGTCTTGAAATCATAACTGGCTTTAGGCCTTGAGAGAGAGAGAGAGAGAGAGGAGAGAGAGAGAGAGTGGAGAGAGATGATGACGATCGAGACGGAGAGATGAGGAAAGAGAGAGAGAGAGAGAGAGGGAGAGAGAGAGAGAGAGAGAGAGAGAGAGAGAGAGAGAGAGAGAGAGAGAGAGAGAGAGAGAGAGAGAGAGAGAGAGAGAGATGTTGTAATTAAAAAACTGTATGAGCCGTGATAGTATGTTAGGTTTATATATTTAGACCCATTAGGTATTGATAGAAAATGTTGGACTATAACTAAATTCACAATGAATAGACAGAGTTTTAGAATATTTTTCAAAAACATAAGGTTTTTCTAATTCATAAGCTAATATTTTAAATAGGCAAATTTTCTTCCTTTTCTTTTTTAGGAGAAGCTTTGGAGGCTATTTGTGAAAAGTGCCCGAAGGGATTCCGTTCGCAGGTGTTTGGCAAGGAGGACTTGCAATACCCGCTGGAGGAGGAGGAGAAGGAGGAACATCATTTGCCATCTGTTTTTACATGCCCAAAATGGAGTCTTATTGCTGCTTATACACGTAAACGCACCTTCCTATACATACTCTCTCTCTCTCTCTCTCTCTCTCTCTCTCCTCCGATATATATATATATATAATTATATTTATATATATAATATATATATATAATATATATATATATATATATATATATATATAATATATATATAATATATATATATATATATATTAATTTACCCATTTTACTTTGTTGCCCTAAGTTCCCCTCCTACGAGAAACGGGCGATCTCGAGGTAATGTGTAAGCACTGCTGGCCGGGCCTACAGAATACAGATCCGTCAAAGCCAAGTGCTATCAAAGTTACGTCCGATCGTTTGTGAATTCCGAGCAATTTTAGTAAGAGGTGTTCTGTGTCTTCGTGTGTTTGGGAGGGGCATCTATGGCAGTAAAGGGTAGGAGCGTTATGAAATCTTTGTTTATATTCCTGAACGAAAAGGTGATGAACAGAGAGAAGAACGGGACAGCATCACTCTGGTTTGGCTATCTAAGGACTGTTCTGTGGCAGATTTTGTGGGTGGGGGAGCTTGGAATACTGTGTCGATTGGATATTCAGAGATCGCTCTTTGTGTTAATTTGGTGTGGATGTGTTTCATAATAAACGTGTCTTGGGGGGGGGGGGGAAACGTTATTGAATATGTTAGAATAATACATGGTTGGTGTAACTTTTTTCATTTCTTGGTTCCGGGAGTTGCTGTAATGTTTGGTGCAGGAGGTGGTCGTTTGAGAGTGTTTTGATGCAAAATTGGCAGCCTATCATGTCGAGATGGACCTTTATTGGAAGGATTTTTGTTTCTGTTTGTAAGTGATGGATGGGAGTAGAAGGGAGGCAGCCTGTTACTACTCTCAAAGGTCTGTTTTGCATGATTCCCAGTTTTTGGTTGTTGGCCCTTGATATTGTGGAAGCCCAAGCGGGCGATTCATAGTTTAAGATGAGACGGCGTTGTTGTCTGAAAACTATTTTAAGAGGCTCTTTGTGTTGCCAAAATTTGTTCGAGTTAGCTCTTTCATCACATTCAGTTTATGTGCGGCTTTATAGATGTTGCTTATGTGATGGGTGAATGATATGTTTGTATCGAAAGTCAGGGTGGGCTGCTTATTAAGGTGGAGTATGTTGTTTGAGAGGAGAATTGTTGGATGGGTGTTAGACTGTTTTTTGTCAGATGTTGGTAGTGTGACAGAGGATCTTTGGGGAGAGACTGTCATTCTGCTTGTGGTCAGCTATTGTTCCAGTTGGTTTATATATTGCTGTAGTTCTTGTCTTGCTGTATTGTATTTATGGAGGGGCTTTGAGCTGTGATTGTGAGGCAGTCTGCATAACTACTGATTTTTACAGAAGGGAACGTGGGTTGTGGTAAGTCATGCATAAATAGATTAAATAGTGTTGGTGATAATATGGCACCCTGGGGGACTCGATTGTATAATTTGTATGTTCGAGAAAGGTGAAGTCCTTGTAGGACTCTAGCTGTACGATCAGATAAGAAAATTGCTATTGTTTACTTGTTATTGATGCTTATCTCAGTGTTCAGTACTTTGTCGACTAACAGGTGACATAGGACTGTGTCGAATGCCTTGTTTATATCTATTGCTACTAGGAGAGAGCGGAAGGGTGGTAGATTTTGGTTAAAACCGGTGAAGATGCTTAATGTTAGATCGGTTAGAAGTGTGGTGGTGGAGTGCTTTTCTCTGAAACTGTGTTGTGTATTTGAGAGGGGGATAAGAGGGGAGATTCTGCTCAGAATTTACCTTTCAAGAACTTTAGATATTGTAGATAGTAATGAGATGGGTCTTTATGAGGATGGACTATTGCGTGGTTTGTTAAGTTTTAAAGTATGGGGATTAAGTGCGTGTGTTTCCAGAAAGGTGGGATAGCGTTGGTTTGCCAGGCTTTGTTGAATACTTACGTTAGTACTGCTATGGTTTTAGTTTCGAAGCATTTGAGGTGGATGCTGTGGGCTTTGTCTGGACCTTCTGCTTGTAAGTCTTTGAGATTTTTGATGGCATTGAGTACCTGGAGAAGAGTGAATGGGGGAACTTCACGATTGATCTTTAATTCAATAAGTCCTTTAGCTGTTAGTCTATTGGTGGGTGTTGTGGGCTTATTGCTAATTTTAGAGTAGTGTGTTTGTTACTATAAGTTTGCATTGATTTTTAGAGCTAAGAATTCTATTGTTATGTTTACAGATGGCTTCGTGGGTTGGTAGGGGTTGTATATTTGAATTGTGAATTTTTTTTATTGTTCGATGTATTTTTGATTGAGTCAGTCTTATATTTTAGTGTTTGAGTGTACTGTTGTCAATATCTGTCCTGGTTCTAGTTTATTAAATTGCTAAAATTTTTATTCTGTTGTTTTGGATAATCTGGTCTTGGTGTGGTTGTATATTTTGTCAGAGAGAGTTTCTATGGTTTACCAGGATATCTCTATTTCCTGGGAAAAGTTGGATTGTAGTGTTTGCGGTAACCTTGGGGGATGTAGTTTTTGGATGCTTTTAATATGGTTTTATTGAAATGTTTGGAAAGATTATAGTAGTTCGAGTTCTATGGAATTTGTGAACGCTTGCCAGCTTGTTTTCTTGTAATTAATGTAAGTTCTTTTATAGGATGAGTGCATGGATGTTTATGTTGGATTGTAACTAATATTAAATTGTGATCGGAGGATAGGGCGTGAAAGGTTTGCCATGCTGCTATAACTTGGATTAGGGGGCAGCAGAAGGAAATATCTGGGGATATGGGGTTCTAATTATTTTGGAATGGCTGTCGAGCGGGTTGGTTTCTGTTGTTGAGGGTGCAAGTCTTTGTCTATAAGTGCATCACCTATTGGTGAAGGTGTTTGTGCGTTGAGGAATGCGGGTGGTGAGCATTGAATTTTCCAACCAATATCCGATTATTATATTGGGTTAGGGGTGATTGGTCTGGGACATAAACTCGGGGCAGAATTGAGAGGTGGAGTGAGGGATATAGACGTTTATAAAATTATGTTTTTTATTTCACTTGATGGTATGTGGATATGAGGTCGTGGTTCATTATTTGTTGAGTGTGATTTTGGTATTGCAAAATTGGTCCACAAAATAACAAAATCTAACACCCCACTAACCTAAAGAAATGGATTTCCAATTTCCTATCAGGACCAGCAGCACAAATACAAACAAACTACAAAATCCAGAACAGCAAGCATCAACAACGGAGTACTCAAAGGCGCAATACTGTTCCCCACACTATTCAACCTATTTACGGC